>DWAJ01005647.1:0-11266 GCA_018238005.1 Eurema mandarina | reverse complement strand
CATAGTGATCTATCAACGCACAGCCCAAACCACTGGACGGATCGGGCTGAAATTTGCAGTGCATGTAGATGTTATGACGTAGGTATCCGCTAAGAAAGGAATTCCCGAAATTCCTGCGGGAACGGGAGTTAGTGGGAAAAAACATTTGTTTGAAAAAATCTGAACCGCTTATGTTAGACGTTTGAAATTTGCCATGTAGGTACCTTAATAAACTTAAAGGTTATTTGCAAAGGGGTATTGTAAAATTCCCACGGGAACAGGATTTAACGGGAAAAAATGTTGAATGAAAAAATCTAGGAAAAAAGGATTATAAGGGAGGGAAGGGAGGGTCATAGTTTATATGAAAGTCCACGCGGACGGAGTCGCGGGCAACAGCTAGTTTCTAACATAAATACGCTAGCGACCTTAAAAAAAAGAGGCAAGATATGACTAATATAGTGGAAAAAAATTATCTTCATGCTTTCCTAGTTTACGAAACAGAATCATGTCTTTGACAAGTTCCCTTACCTTAAAACCGAATTTCCACTGAATCATGAACCAACCACCGAATAACGGTATTGTTCAGTCACACCTGAAATGGATGACAAAGGTCATAACATCTATTTTTGTTTATTATTACACACCTATAGTCGAAAGACTAGCGGTTACGAGATGATCTCAGTGTATTTAACAAATACACAATCAATCGAAATAAACAAGGAATGAATAGTTTATAAATATAAGATGAAAGGTTTAGAAGTTCATTGCATCTTCGAATCGGCTTTAGATGGACATACAATTGTACAACAATTATAAGGAAATAGTTGTGTTGGAGTGATAACTGACGTGCATATCTTTTTAGATATAAATTATTATCTATTGTTACAATGGGTGCTGGATTGTAAGTATACCTATAAACTTCATCATTTAGCTGTTTTAGTACATTCACGTTTTTATAGTTAGATTTTGATTTTATATTGATTATTATTTATAGACAAATTTAGAATGTAGAGAATGTGGTGATACGCCATTTATCTATCATCATCCAATATCAATTCAGTATATGTGTATTACGTGTGATGTCTTCACTCCCATATATATCCCATCCCATATATACATAATTATCCGCCTCTACTAAAAGCCTAATATAATGAAGCCTTAATGTACGTGTATTGCTTATATCCATAAGGTTGAAAATTAGTTTATATGCACAGTGTCATCATTCTTGGTGCGGTAGCGTTTTCAGCATTTTGGACAACAAAGTTTTTAAAAGAAGTTTATTCAGCCACCAAACTCAACACGTCAGTACCTTATACAACAGCACCTGTCACCTACACCCCACCGTATCGTAGAGACTTTGTAGAATATGTCGATTAGATGCTTCAAGCCAAAGAATAAAATATAAATACAATACTACTGATCTGTGACATTGTAAGTACACATAGCTATTTGTGTCTGTTGTTTTTAATTTTATACTAGCTGTGCCAGCGACTTCGCCCGCGTAGAAAAGTTACTTTGGGCAGCATACTTCAAAATGCCTAACCCGCGCCAACAGTTCAGCAAGTTCATCGTGATTCTTTAAATTGCCATAACTTTTTTATTTATCAACCGATTGACATGAATTAAACAATTAATGTTAAGCTAAGCTTACCAAAATATATCACTGAAAACTTCATCTAGATAGGATAAGCCGTTTCTGAGATTACCGTGCACAAACAAACAGACAAACAGACAAAAATTCCAAAAATCATTGTTTTGGGTTCTATTGTGTTAATAAAGGTCTCCTATATAATATTTTTTCTCATATATCTTCCATGTACAGACAGCGACGCGTTACGTTTTTATTATATGTATAGATAGGTTATTTTCACATTAGTCTTCGTTTTCACTTTAAAACCGAATTTCTACTGAACCATGAAGCAACCACCGAATAACGGTATTGTTCAATCACACCTGACACGTTCCTGACTGTTCAGTCACACTGTAAAATTTGCAACTGTCTATAATATATGTAAGTATATTAAGAGCTAGCTGTGCCCGCGACTTCGCCCGCGTAGAAAAGTGACTTTGGGCAGCATGTTTTAAAATGCCTAGCCCGCGCCGACAGTTCAGCGAGTTCAACGTGATTCTTTAAATTGCCATAACTTTTTTATTTATCAACCGATTGACATGAAATAAACACTAAATGTTAAGTGAAGCTTACCACAATATATCATTGAAAATCCATCTAGATAGGATAAGCCGTTTCTGAGATTAGTGTGCACAAACAAACAAACAAACAGACAAAAATTCCAAAAATCATTGTTTTAGGTTCTATTGCGTTAATAAAGGTCTCCTATAATATTTTTTCTCATATATCTCCATGTACAGACAGCGACTCGTTACGTTTTTATTATTTATGTATAGATTATTATGATCAAATAAGATTGCTTAAAATTAAAAGATCTTAACATTAACTTGATAACAATAATTTGGCTTACTAACCAACGATATATTTAAAGCGTTCACCAATATTAATATAAAATATATTAACCAACAAAATATTTAAGACGAAAAAAAGTGTCTAACTTACATATGTTTAATTTTCAGGTTTCTATTAACCGGAGTGATAATCTTTAGTTTTTATTTGGTGGCAAATGAAATAAGAGTACATTTCAAGCTGTTAGCCGATGATGATCATTTAAAAAGCGAGGATTTTATTGACGACTGGTATGAAAATAGAAGTACTGTAGAAACAGGTTTTCTATAAAATAAATGTTTAATTTAACTTAAATTTAAGTCTTTATACATTTTTAAGAAATACTGTGTTGTTTTTTTCTACTGAGGTAAAGAAACAGAAGTTTATAAGACATATGCTCAAATTGAGGCAGGTTTTGTCTTAGAACACTGGGAAAAAACCAGGAACTCAACATTTCATTGCGTCTACACAAAAAACTTAATTTATTTTAATTATATAATTTATAACACTTTATTAAAGAAAATTTTACAGAAAATAATAGAAAAAGAACGAGAAATAGATGCGCAAAAGACCTTTTTGTTAGGCAGCAATTTTTGCCAAAATGCCTTTACAGCAAGGCGGGCTATTAATAGTCAGACAATAAATTCACGTACACTTAAAATAAACACAAGAAAACTTGCTTTCGTAGAAGTACTAAACTGTAGTATCAGTTCAGTTCAGAAGGTTCAGTGAACTTTGGGGGGTTTAAAAAAAACAACATGTAAATATTAGGAAAATTGTGATTCAACTATAAGGTACATTATACAATCTTTAGTACAGAATAGGCCAAGGCCTTACACGTAATGCTACTTTTAAAAATATCGACCCTTTATTATATAAAGCAGTAACAGATTATAACGATTTAAGGGGATAATAGGGTATGTGCACAACTTCAAAATAAACGGATTTTTTTTAAATCTTTATTGCAACAAAAACATAACTATATAAATATTAAATAAATTTATCACGATTATTTGTAAAATTTAATGTTTAAAAAATGCCTTTTTTAAAATTAACTCGCAAATTTTGACGCCATCGACATTTTCCCCACATGAATGAGACAGAAGTCATTTAATAACTTTAATGTAACTTCTTTTTAAGGCCCTCAAAAAAGCACTCATTTTTATATTTTAAATTTTCGACATCGATATATTTTTTGGGTAATGTAATGACTTATAGACGCGTTTCAAAGTCAAAGTCAAAAAGATTAAAAATAAGCACATACCCTATTACTAAAATTAATTTTGGTAGGTTCTGTTACCTTAAAGTAAGTACGTATAGAGTTTATTCTACAGAGAGCATTAAGTACATCATTTAAACACTAATTGTTCGTTGTTTTGTGCGTTCTAGATATTCATCTAACTAATATATCTAATAATATCTTTATTAATTACTTAAAGCGTAAATAGCTGGATCACAGACCGCAGATCAATTTCATCAAATTTTAAACAAGAATTAGATGAAAATTATCTATATAAATATTTTTATATGAATGTGATGTAACAAATACTATATTCTTTAACAAATATTATACGTAAACGTGTGATATATTATTAAAAAAAATAATATGCTTTAAAATAAATATCTTATGACTTTAAAAATGATTATATTTATATAAAAAAAACATATGCGTAATAAAATCATAACATAATGTGATCCTTTTTCTTACTATTTTTCATTTTTTAAATTGCATTATTGAATAAGTATCTAGTCTAAATTCTATTACAAGTTTTTTTAAAGTCTACCTTAAGATTTTTTACACATTGTAAAGAAGTTTATAAAGAGAAATTTGAGAGAAAAGTTAGCTTTATAAGCGAAAGTACCTACACCTCATATCCTATCCTAATCCCTCTATTACCAATACAACTGTTGATCGAAGCTATTAGCATACTACAAGTAGGTCTATGTTAATCTTCTTAGTAAGAAGAAAGAGAAAAGAGAAGGAGATAGAAACCAAGAAGAGGTCTTAAATATACACGCATGAACTTATATCATATAAACACGATATAGATATGCAAAATAATTGGCCCCAAAAGGAGTAAATACAAAATTGTGATTATTGTACCTACTTAGTTTTATATCTACTGCAATTAACAATACAATCAACCTACATTACCTAATGTAAAATCTTCCACCAAGTAAATTTTATCACAACGATTTTAAGTCGCATATATATTTTTTAACTATACATAATATAGCATTTTCTAGTTATCAGTAGGTAACACTTTTTTTTTCATTAAGAATTATTTGTTTTTTGGCTGCAGAGAAAAATATATCTATACGAAAGTTATCTTTAATAACTCCGTGTTGAGATATCGAACACAATTAGAAATTTATAACTATTTCATGTTGTAATTTTCTTGCTATTTTTTCTGTTTTTCTTGCTGTAGATACCCTCCATTCCCTTTCCAAATGGGGGAGTCGCGTTTGTCGTTAAGTAATATGACCCACTGGCGCTGAAAAAGAAAATAAAATTTGATTTTATAGTCGACTTAAGAGAAAAAATGCGTCATAATTTTATAAAGTAAAAATCATTTTAACCAATGTTCAGATGTTTTGTATTATTGTATGTGCAAATATTATTTTAGATTGTAGTTGACTGCATATAATTGAGATTACGAGAGATACGGTAATTAAACATTCATTGTCACCTGAAAACCGGCGCTATTCTGGGAACTTGCTCTCATTACCATTAGCTGAGATGTCGCCTTTTGCTACGTTTCTACTTATTTTTATTGATTTCATTATGTTTTTAATTTGCCATTGTTTTAGAAACAATAAACAATTATTTATTTATTTATTCTGTAGGTACTTAATGCAAATCATTCTTATTTTTTTTTATTTTTCTCATGACATGAATATGAGAAATTTAGAATAATAATTATTGTAGTTGTGTATATCTGAATATAAATTACCTTGGATCGCAGCTAGCTCCCATATAAACCATATCAGTTTCTGGTGAAGGATTCTCTTTGAATTTAGGATAAGATTCTGCAGGTGACGCGGGGAATGCTTCGGGATTTCGCACTGACTCGGCGTAAAACCGCCAAGATCGCCAATGACTACATAGATCTAAAAAGACAATTAAATAATTATTTTTTTATCTATGCTATTATAATAAAGAGGCAAAGTTTTGCAGGTTATAGGTAAGGGAATTTGCCCTCTACTGTGTCCATTTTGAATTGGCTAATTAAGAGCCGATTATTTTGTAAGGGCCTATTTAGTACGTCGAAAAGTTTCGAAAAATCGTCAATTTTTGCTTAACAGTTCGATTATTATATGAAAGTACTTGTGAAAAAATCTAAATATATACTCTCTCGTATTTAAAGATTTTCGTTAGGCATGACAGTGGCCATTGCGTTTTAGTTTTAATAAAAACATCGATAAGAAAGTTGAAAAAATAGCTATCAAATCTGTAGAGCACAAATGTATTTTACGCTATAGCTACACTTGCCTAGTTTTCCAATTATAGCATTGAAGCGCATAATGCTTAATGTTGAATGTTTCAACTACAGCAACGCTTCGCACAATCGAGCACTCAAAGTTCACAAGATCAAAGTTCACGTTCCAATTAGCTTCAGCATAATTGGGCAATGTGCGCCACTGAATCGCAGTATGCTCTGTCATTGGAAAACTAGGCTGATAACTTACTCTCATCAGAGAGCGGTACAGGGGCAAATCTTGGGCAGCCCGGTTGCACGCTCTTTCCACCGTTGGGCCAAAAATCTGCAGTGCCAGTTCTCACGGGCGCACCGTACCCGCCCGCGTCGGTGTGGATCACATCTACGAATTCCGCGTCTTTATCCACTATGTGCTCCATCACCACGCCGTCGGGATAGAACGCCGGGAAAGCCGGGTCTAATGCCGTCACTCTGGAATGTTATTTAACAATTATTAGTTATTACATATGTCTAGGAGGGGCGATGTAACCTTCCTCTGCACCAAAAGGGTTCTAGACCAGTTGAACAACTGATCAACGATGCCAAGGAGTTGTATATACTTGTACGTACGTTGTATACGTGATTCGTGTACAAGTATAGTATTATGTATATACTTATAAGATGGGCGGGCCTACTCTTCTACTTCCTATAATCAGTTTTTTTATACTTCTCTAATTATTAAAGTAAATTATTAATGAAATACACATTAACCTCAACAAAAATACTAGTTGTTAGGTCTACCATATAAATGATAAGAATCAGAGATATGAATCGTTTGACGACACGTTTTGTAAAAACTTTCAATTCTAGTGCCAAAGTTTATTGACCTTTTAGACGAAATATAAAGGATTTTTTATAAAATATAGGATAGGGAGGGTGAATTCAAAATGGGAAGGGGAAAAGGATTTAACAGCTCATATCGAACAAAATGCAATACTATTATTTGGCACCAGATTTTTGTAAAAGGGTGGTTCTGGATTATCTTGTTAGGTACTCCTCTTAATTTTCCACTATACGTAAATAATTAAAAAATGATTAATTACCTTTTAACAGTTTTCTTATATTTATTTTTCAATTCCCTCGCTAAATAGCCAGCGACGTGGCTACCCAGAGAATGTCCAATTAAATGCATTTTATCTAACGATAGACCTGCTTCTATGAGTTTATTCACTTGTTCCGCTGTGGCTGCTCCTACCTAAAAATAAGGAAATTAATAATACTAAATGTTAAAGGATTTTACCAAATTCTAACAACTGTTAAATTTTAATAATAGCTTGAAGAATAAATATGGAAAATTAGACGTCGATTCAAAAAAGGGATCAACTTTTTTGCTTATACTTATTGACCCATTGTTTAAAGTTCTTTTTTGGTATTCTTTTGTAGATTTAAGTTGACCGAGTCTCTTTATTTATTCTTTTATTATTTAATTAACATATTTCCATCTTAATTAGGACATTTATTATTAAAATAAATTATTCAAGAAACACCGTTTTTACTATTAATGGTTTTGTTTTCCCTTTAAAACCTCTTTATGTCCAACAGATATGAAAAACAAAAAAATGTGTTTTAAATGTTTGAACATAGCAAACTTTGTAATGTTTGAATAAGAAAAAACTTAAATTGACTTTTTCAGAACAAATGAACAATTATTATATTCGAGATAGGTACCGATTTCTACACTTATTTACACCTATAAAGCAGTTGAGATTTCGAGAAAGTCGAAAGTTCGTTTTTGCCTTGTAAGGGCATACACATTTCGTTAAGATTTTTGACATATCAAATTTCAACTCAATAAGATTTTTATGTACCAATATTAGTAAGTCAAATATTAGTTTATTTAAACCATTGTATAGCAAAGGTAACAACAACAACAAAAATGTATTGCATAACATAGCTGAATATAAAACAAACGCATTTATTATCTACGTGAGTAATCGTGAACCTGCTATATGAGGTCATTAAAACCATTCAAAGAACTATGCTATACTAAAACATACAAGTAATGTTTACTAGTTTTCTTTTCTTGGGAAAGTAGAAATATCTATTGTTCTAATTCACGTTTTTGTTTTTACGTCATATGAACTAAAAGTAAAGTAATTTAAATAATTTGAAGTAACTGTAGGTACATTTTTTAGTTGAAATAGTTATTTTTTTGACGGAATGAAAACTTTATCATGGGAAGGAACAATCCAGCATTTATCAATAAGTATGTAATAGAAAAACATACGTTTAAGTCTTCTAGAACATTCGTCTATCGCAAATTGATATCTACTAGCTGATTGTCTTATGAGTTTTTCTTTAAGCTAAGTCTCCAAAGATTGAGTGAGTAGAAATGTTACCTATGGAGTTGTAATCTATACTGGTCTATACTACTAATATTATAAAGCAGTAACGTTTGTGTGTTTGTTAAATTGTAAGCGGTAATCTTGGGATCTACTGAACCGATTTTAAAAATTCCTTCACGAATAGAAGGCACATTATTGCTGAGTGTCATAGGCTATTAAAAAAAGGATAATTAACATTATGCCCAACGAAGTGGGTACGGGTCAGCTAGTTTTATATAAATGTCGATACAGGGTTAGCAAACAACAGTATCCACAGGTGCCCACGTTATATAGAAAAACCGAAGGTGACTTTAAATATAATATGTAAATTGAGCCGGCAGGAAGTATTTAAAAATGACCCTGGGCCGTTGTCACGTTCTACGTTGCACTAGATTTATGTAAGATATATTTAATGATAATAATATAATTTCGTTCGTGACATAGTTACGTATTATACTACTTTGGTATTTTACATAATTTAAATAAATATTAACCGGTTGGTAAAGCCCAGTAACGACCCTAATTGTAAGAAAAGTTACTATTTTCTATTCTTCGTCGTCATGGAAAAATTAGTAGAAAAATTGCATTATTCATACGATTGTTTCATGGTCAGTATGTTCAACAATAAACGGTTAATCATTTGGGACCTAACGACACTTTAATTTGTATGATTTAAATTGTTTTTTTTATTATAACTGTTCTTATTATTAGAAGAGTTTCTCTATGCGTTCCATAAGATTGCGTTTAAATATCCAAGGTTGACTAACCTTCTGTTGTCAACAAATAACTTTATTTTACCTTTTTGGTGTTTCTAGCTGCATTGACTAGATAAGATCCATGGGCCATATTAGACCAATCAATAAGAATTACATTTGTGTCAGGCCTCGATTCTAAGTAGGCGCTAACCATGACCTGCAAGGAAAACAAGAAGTTAATAATAGATAAATTATTCTTTGATACATACAATTTATATATAAATTTTCAAAGTACTCATTCCCCCGTTTCTATCTAGTGTGATAAATATTTTAATTTTATTATAGGAACAAGGTTTGTTCTACATTAAGAGACTAAAAGAGGCTATCAAGATAAAAGTAGATAACACAGGTTGAATAATAAGAACATTCATGTCTTGTTTGACGAAAGCATGAATCGCTCTTTGCCTTTGCAAACGTTGTATTTCTACAGAAATTATCACTGTATATATCTTTATCATTAGTGATATTATAAATGAAATGCGAAAATTTTGTAAGGATCTACGGATGTGTACAATTTGCCACTCTTTCGTGTAAACACAAGTAAATGGTTTAGAATTGATCCTTGAACAGACGTGGGAGACTATCGCGATATTTATCGATATTACCATTGCATAAAAACAACCCAGGTACATCCACGGGTTGAACTTGTCTTATAACAATCGTACTACACATAGTTTAACAGAATGTAATATGATGACTGGATCAATAAGGCATGTGTGAATGGCGTATATTGAGTGTATATTCAGTATATTATGTCATTAGGGAACTAACTTGTATACTCTCTTGTTGAGCGGTTTCGATGAAGCCGTGCATATACAATACTGTGGGGTTGTCCTTCTCGAAGCCTTTAATGTCAAACAGACGATGAGCCTGATCAAGTGGCATGTCAACATATTCCTCACAAGTACTCCTGCAAACAAATGTAACTTTATTATATTTATTCTAGAAAGACTCATTTGTTTACTTCTAGATCTTTCCACGTCATTTAACTGTATATGAAAAAAACGATCTTTTATTGTTATTACTGTTGTTACAAACCTATTTATAAATTCAATAAGTAGTTAAATTGGAATATTAAATTTGTTTGTTGAATATAAATTTCGATATCAAATAACTTATATAACAAAATAAATATTATGATATCACAGTTAGAACATACGTGCATTTATTTGGTATACGTGATAAAGATTCGTGAATAGCGCAAGTATATTGTTTGAATCAACCAAGCGGGAAATATTTTAGGCAGTGAAAGTTTATTATACTTGACTGCTAGTTAACTTTATATATGTCTAAAAGTGTACACTCATTACTGAATATTTTATACTCCAAATATTGATAAAATTAGATGTCCACAAAACTTCCTTGTAATAAAGTCTCTTAAGACCCCATATGACCTTTTGAGTTATTTTCCATTTGAACTTATATATTACTATGTATTGTAAATAGTATATACTATAAATGGTACAAAATAATAATCCATTATCCGCTTGTTTTTTGCTATTTAGATGCGTCACGGCATTTTCAATTGCTTCTTGTGATTATCATACTGATCAAAGTGTATTTTCCTTGTTACACGTAAGACCTTTAAGTTGAATGTAAGTAGTGAATTAATATGTTTATTGTTACTTACCCATTGTAAAAACGAAAGTAAATATCTTCGATTCTGTTGCTTCTGTCCGGTAGCACTCCTGAAATTTAAACAAACAAATACTTTTATAATTTGTCGAATTAATTATAACTTAGTTTCAAGAAAATTGTATGTATTAGTGAACTTTATATTTGAACATAAAGATGGTATTCAATATTTTAATTGATTAATTGCTAATTAGGTAACTAGGAAAAAATTGAATCCTTATGTTAGTCTCGAAATTAGCATTTTATTATGAATCCACTATTCAAATTTGCAACATTTCCTTAATGACAAATAGGCATGATGACGTCGTGGGTATAAAAATAAAAAAAGTCACTCAGATAATCTATACTAATATTATAAAGAGGAAAACTTTGTTTGTTTGTTTGTTTGGTTGTAATGAATAGGCTCAAAAACTACTGGACCGATTTCAAAAATTCTTTCACTATTCGAAAGCTACATTAACCACGAGTAACATAGACTCAATTTTATTTTGGAAATAAATAGGGTTCCATAATATATTTGGGTTTTTCGGACACAAGGTGTAAAAAATCAACCAGAAAAGTTACTTATTTTGCGTACGCTGCCTAAACTATAAAAGATAGAACTATGAAATGTTCTAATTAGTTGTAGATCTTATA
>DWAJ01005646.1:0-11266 GCA_018238005.1 Eurema mandarina | reverse complement strand
GCCTCACCGTCTACCACTACTATACCACCTATACCACCTATACAACCTATACCACCTATACCACCTATACCACCTACACCATCTACACCATCTGCACCTCCACACCTACACCCCCTCACCAGACACGCACCTAGCATTCAAACATCTCATAGGACTTTACATTTCCGCACTTTTTTATGCTGAACACTGAGCAACATTAATTTTATAATTTAATTTTTTTCTGAGATAAATTTATTTAGATTATGTTTTAATACATTTTATACACACGTTTTCAACGGTGTAGGTAGAATGATAGCCGAGACACACTTTTATCATAAAAAGTATACAAGTTTTTAGTGGATACTTAAAATTATACCTACACGAAATATATACTTTCAACGTATAATGAATTAATAAATTTATTTTTTTATATTCCAGTATCGGCTACAAACCATTCATGGTAGCGGTCAGCAACCAAATACCATTCCTCACGTCGATTATAAACGCGCGCGAACGGCGCATGTCTATGGTCAATACGCGAGTGAGAACTCCCAGCACCGGCTCCCTCAACACCGAACCTAAACAGACCCAAGAACCACTACTACCACTACCACAGAAAGCTCAAGAAGTTAAATCAGTTAGAAAGGACTCGCCCGTGACCATGCCCGAACCATCTCTCACCATGCCTCAGATGCGAGAGAAACCGATACCAGAAGACACGGCCTCCAATTGTGCCATAATGTAAAACATATCGAAGTCGCTATGCTATAGTGCTGCTAAATAAAAATGTACACATACATTTATAGGAAGTTCTTTAATCTGTGTTACATCATTTTCTGCCAGGTAATTGCCATATTCATCCTTGAAACTATATGAGATTTGAATACTAAACTATCCATAATGTAACTACAGTTTTGTAGTTAGCCCCGAGTCGTTAAAATTATGATTAAGTAAGTAATGAGTTATTAGTTTTGTATACATATCGAAGTAGGGTTTGTATTAATTGATGTACTTACATTATTTTGTTGTTTAACAATCATGTTTAAACTTACAACAAATGAAATAACAGGCCTTTATAGTAAAATTTAAGTCTTCCTTGTATAACATTCTTAACTTATAGATCATTTATAATCATCGTCTGACATTTTAATAATTACTGTGAATTGTATGTTTTTTTTTAATTTAAAAGGTTATAATTAATTGTGTGAAAAATCAAATATAGCAATAAAAGATATTTAAGAATTAATTCATTACATATAGTATAGTTGTGACTGTCTATGGATTTTTTTATATGTCCCGGAATTTGTATTATATATTTATATAATGTAATTTCATGTGCAAACCTTTATTTAAAATTGATATTATTTACTTGCTCAATGTTAAGTAATCTCATTACTATTTATTAACAATCTATAGTCTATGCTCACCGATTTTTTTTTTTATAATTTTTATTTCACCCGCCATTCTGGTGCCAATTATATTTATCCAAATGACGGACGATTTAAATTAAAGTACAAAATAATTATATTAATAATTTATTTTATTTAACAATTATACAATTTATTTAACCAATTTGCCACATTTAAATTTGTATGTTGCATAGGTATATATGTATTTTTATGATTCTAAACATTCCATTTTCATGTTATTATATTAAATTTAATATAGGATGAAAACAGTTTTAGTATAAATTTAAAACAGTATGTATAATTAATTGTATATTAAGAGTTATTTCTTAAATAGTATGTTGTCGTTTGTCAATTAAAGTTGTGAATTTTAAAAATCTTGTCCTACCAAATTAATACTAACTAGCAGGTGCTAATATAATAGGATTAATTTAAGATATTCTGGTTTAGATAAATAACATCATGATCAACTAATTGGTTGCTGAGTGGTTACATTTTTTAATTTTACTAAATTATTCTGGTTTTGAATTTAAATACGAATTGTCATTTTGCTGGTTTATTTGGGTAACATTTAAGAGTCTATTATCTTGTAGTATTAGTTGTAATTCAATACAATGATAAATATATAGCGAATTGTGTGAATAAACGCAAATAATTTGTTACATTTTAATAGATTTGTACGTATTTGATATTTTTACTACATTTTAATGTAACAGTAATAATGTTCGACACAATAAAATTATTCGAATACTTAGTTCTGTTGTTTTATTTTTAAGTAATTATAATAAAAAAAATTGAACTTAAATTTAAAAACTCGGAGAGTTAGTGGACTGTATGACACGCTAGTGACGCACTACGTTTACGACGTTTTGTCTATAATCTATTAGACATTATGCTAAATTAATCGCCTCTTTATATTATACAAAAATGCAGAAGCTGCTGTAAATACGAAAGTCCTGCTAAAATGATAAATGCGATGTTAACGCCATCTGTCTTGGCGACAAACGAAGATTGAGTTATACCCGCGTGACAGCAGATGTCGTTATTTTCTTACAAACTTGAGGTATTTTATTCTAAGGGCAACTAAACACTAAGGTTTTTCTTAGTTTACAAGATAAAAACGTTTTAATTTTGAAAATATTTGTTTTTATTTTTTTTTACATCTAGCAGCATTCTTAACAATTATGTGCCACAAAAATTTGTTATCTGTACCTTGTGGAATCATCAATCGAGTGACAGGTCACAAGTGAACAGAGAACTGTCAAGACCTTATACTTTTGTTAGGAGAATGTAGAAAGAAACATTGATTTTACACGTTTTAACGTTGTTTTTTATTAAATTATTTACTTTGTTTATGAAGATTTAACGTAAAAGCCGATTAACTGTCAAGATGGCAGAAACAGCTCAAAGCGGTATATCTATCGCTGAGCTGAAGGCGGAGATAGAAAGGTTGAGTAGAGAACTCGACCAAGCGAGTAGCGAGAAGATCCAGTCGGCACAGCTGGGGTTAGTGCTGCTCGAGGAAAAGAGTTCGCTGCAGCAGAGATGCGACGAGCTCGAGAGCCTTTACGAGAACACAAAACACGAGTTGGAGATCACACAGGAGGTTAGATGGCCTACATTCCGTATTATTTTCACTTTTCATGCCTTAATGAGTACATTATCGTGCAGACGATAATTTTATATACATCTTTCATATATCTATCGCAACTTAAAGTTTAGTTGCCATTAGTTTTTATGAATGAATATCATTTATTAAGCCTACCGCAACAAGTCAAATAAGTTGCTTTGCGTTTAAATAATAATAAATGGAGATAGTTCTTTTATTTACAGTTATGTTTAATTCATAGTTAAATTATGTTTTATTGTTTTAGGCATTAATGAAACTTGACACAACACAAAAGGTAACCACTCAAAGTGGTATAGAACAAGAAAATGCACTCCTTAATGAGTCTGCAGCTATGGAAAGTTCCCTAACGCTACAAATTTTTGAACTTGAAGGAGAATCAAAACAGGTAAGTGATTCTTATAAAAAATACTCTTATCTTTTAAAATATATAAAAGAGATTTACTTTGCTTGAATGTTATCTGTCTAGTCAAATATGCCTGTGACATCTTTCATTTAATTGTTTAATAATTGTCATAATATAAATTTGGTAATGATGTTACTTAAACTATATAATATATATGTATAATTAGTTCTTATATGACACAGAAGAGAGGACATTATAATATAGAGACTGACAAAACCATTCAGTAGATAGTATAAAATGTGTTGTACTATGTTGCTGTCTACCGTCAGACCCGTCTATGTTTGCTCAATTCTTTGAAAATATGTAACTGATTTTCAGTTTTTTTATAAGATGATTGTTTTAATATGAAGATTTAAGTGTATAATACATGCATAAATACTGGTTTCAAATATTTAATAATTATCTATATGTATAAAAGAAAGACGGGTTTGTTACAACACTTATAACTCGAGATCGGCTTGACCAATTTTCATGGTTTTTGGTTCGTCCCTGCCCCGAATAGCATAATACATCTTAAAAATAATGAAAACTTTAAAGGTCAAAGTTTATATGAAAATCTATGCGGACAGAGTTGTGTGCAACAGCTAGTATAGTATAACAAAATATCTCAAATACAAAGTTAAGTAACATTTGCTACTACTACATAAACTTAATGTTCTTTGCTTGTGTCCATATCAGTGCTTATATAATACTTTCTAGTACACCAACTATTTACATCACATAACAATAAAAGCATATTCATAAGGTAATAAATATGCAAAAAACAGTTGCGGCAACAGGTCATAGCAACATAATTTTGTGTTCAATTTAAAAGTTTTTACATAATTATTATTCTTAAGACAATACCATTTTGATTGCAGTTTTGCGCAAGAAAAATAAAATACTTTCACTATATTATAGTATTCAATACCAATGATCTATTTTTAATATTTATTTGATAGTATGTATGTTAACCTGTCTGTGACGACACCTTGTTTCACTATCGCATGTTGTTAGTAAATATATTTTGTCAAATAATCAACTTTTTAGATCACGTAAAAAAAAATCGCGTATTTCGACTGTCTAGGGAATCTTAACGTAGATAATAACGTATCTCAACGTAGATAGATAGACTTATGCCAGGAAATAAATCTAAAACTAAATATTTGTTATTAAATCTTTGAATATAGGTCGTGAAGGCGAAATTTTTAAAATAAACCTACTTCAAAAAATATATCACACGCTTAATCAAGATGTTTAATCAAACCAAAACAGAAATCGACATTATAGTTCGTTTTCAAACCTCTTTTTTTCTTATCTTTGAGTCACATCCCAAAATACTACGTGATCTTTAAAGAGATAAATTTTAAAATCAAGTTTCTCTAGCTAAAGCTTTTTCAGGAAAGAAATAAACAACCATTTTCAATACCCTATACATCCCGTATAACAGAAAGCGTCTAACGATCCGTCGACTTCTCATTAGAGCTCAGACGAATAGGATGCATTTACCAAATTACTCAGCGCCGACTGCACTGACAAATTATTCAACATTTAAAAGACAATTGACGAGTTTAAATTTCCATTTGGACAGTTTTCGTACTTTAACGTCTTTGAACGATTTTTTTAAGTTGTTCAATAAGTTAAGTATGTTACCAATTTAAATTTTTTGTTCCGCTAGTTCGTTGTTTTATATTACCATAGTTATCTACGTATTGTCATCGTTGTTATCATTATAGAAGTTAGTTGGGCCAAGCACTTATAACGAATTACGTCCGTCTAATGAAATGAGAGCAATTGTCGTGAATCATCCCGAGACCCTCGACCAGTATGCGCGGGACTTTGTTTTCGAACGCACTGTATCATCTCCATAGAGATAGTTTTATCAGTCGAGTTCATAACCTAACATTAACCTACGTGATCGATCACGTCGTAATCACTTTCTTTCTAACGCAAAGGACTTTTATGCGGCGTGATGTAATGCCCCGAATGGCGTAAGCGCAGAGTCGTGTCCATCTCGCTGCTCCAGAAATACATTTTTATTCAGCCGGCCTTGATTTACATGCTCCCGCGCTACTCAATGGTGCGAAGTTTTCGAATTCAGCTCCGATAGTGTTGTTAGAGTATCGTTCGAATCGGAGAAGAGTTTTGTGTGGGTGTGAATTGTGCTTCAATGTTGTCATCGTTTCTCGCAAAATGACCGAAGGCGAAGAGGTATCGTTTGCGAATATTTGTTATACATGTAATTTAGCACGTCCTGCCGCACTCCGCAGGCACTTGTCAAACTTGCACTTACAATGTTGACATGGTTAATGGAACTCTGTTGACGTTTGGTCGCTGGAGACGGGCCAAAACGATTATTTTCAAGCTCCATTTATAGTCTAAACATCGTAATTTCTCACAGAACAGAAATTATTCACGTCAGTTTCAATACTATTTAAGGTAAGGACGAAGGACATTTGCTATTCATTCGGCTGATGTAAATTAGTTTGTTAGCGATAACGTCGAGGAGTGGTTAATGTCTAATTAAGTTTCTGTTCAAACTTTAGATTACATGCCGCGTCGCACGTGGTCGTAGCTATTTTATGAATAATACATTCTTTTAATGTAAAATATTTGCGTTTTATATGGACGCAGAGAATAAAATGTACGCATAATTACCCTGACTGGTAATAAAAATTGTAGGAACTCCGTACAATTTAAATTGTTTGAATACTTTCGAATAGAGGAATTCATAAAAAACGCATTCCAACTTCAAGCGAATTGATACCAATTAAGAATTGTTAAATTGCACGAATCTCTCTCAGAAGCATTTCAGATATCCAGGTCAATTTTGTTATCACCAAGGTTGATTATTGCTGAGTCATCGTATGCTTTTTGCATAATATGTTCGCAAACCGAGACGGTCTACTTTGATATGAGACTGATGTTGACTTGGTACAGAGAATGGGCGGGACGGGACCCCGACTTGTGCTTAACAATTTGTTACTTCAATTCATGAGGGAACGTACATCAATGACCTCATATACACACACCATTAATAATAGTTGAAAGGCTGAGCTCCTTTGCCCAGACTGTCATGATTGAAAATGTCACACAATATACAAAACGCGGTAAAAGTTTAATTTTGCGACATTTAGGGTTTATATAATATAGCTCACGATTCAAATAATTTGGCGCAAATCTTTAAAAAAAGTATTTTAATAGAACAATAGAGTTAGAGTCGTCTCTTAAAGTCACACTATCACTGATCATCTCATTATAATAATAGTTTAGATTATAACTACGTTATTAATAGTATACTCAAATTTACGTTTAATAGCTTCAAAAATGTGTACTCTTAAATTCTCTCGTTCAAAGCTTAATCCGACTTTCCAGTCTGTCACATGCACATGGCCCGACGATTTCATTATCGATGCAAATGTACAGTGAGTCAGAGATAAGTGAGTTAGTCGGGATTTTATTGGCTTGACTCAATTCTGTTTCCATCTACGACTAGTCAGACGGAGTCCTTTAAATTAAGTCCCTATTTTTACGTCTAAGCGTCCGCTTGGCATATTTTTCTAACTCTACATCCAAAACTAGATATGGTAAATATTTGTTATTAATATTATTTGATTCGCATTATGGATATCTAATAAATTTATAATAGACTACACTCGTTATTGGGTGGTTTATATATAACTTAGTTTTCTTTATAATGTTAAATAATTAAAAAAATGGCGTTAAATTTCCCCGGGATCTTTCTTTTTACGATACGTTGTATTATACTGTTTAGCATTGGCAATTAAATAAGCAACTTAGACTTTTTATTATGAAATGAACAATCCATTTTAAAGTCAATAATCATCTAGATTCTAGAGATAACTTAAAACTAACAAACGGACAATCTTCACCTTTATTTCATTAATTTATCATTATTATAGCAGTGTCCACTTTATGACCTTTGCCTTTAGGACTATAGCGTTAATAGTTTTGATTAATAAAGCTACACACATTTTCAAATTCGAACTGTATTTCCCTTAATTTCTACGAAAGTCTCTACGAAACAAACCCTTCAACTGTATATATTGGTACAGACGAAACGATTATTTTAATAAATGTCAGTAATATGACACTAGCGTCGATATCCTTTCCTCTAGAGATATAAAGTTTTCCGATAGCGGTTGCGGTTGTAAACCGTACTTAATATTGTCCAGCCAGCCGGAATAGTGTCGACTCTTTAGGGACGTGTAACCTTTCAATGAATTCTCTGTGCGAATAACTTATATCGGTACATACTCGTACTTTAAAACAATGCGCGTTCAAGTACAACCAGTATTTATACAATTACAAAATGTAGCTTGTATTGGCGATGTATACATTATATAATGAGGTTTTATTATATTAAGGTAACTTGCAGAATACGAGTTGAAATATATTTATTATAAATCAAAATATGGTTCGGGTAGTTATAGACGATTTACGATGTTGTATTGATAGAAATAAAATAAATATGTAGACAGTAAATGGTAAAAATAACTAGTCGCTTTGTTAACATCCTTTCTAGATCAGGTACTACTGAAATAAAATAGAGCTGTACAGGTAGTTAACTTTAAAACATGTTATATTTGAGTTTCATGCATCCTTTCAACCTATTAAAAAAGCATATTTACATTTTGGACTCACGCCAACGTAGTTAAGTGCCATAGAATGTTATACCTTCATTTTTTTATACGAAAAATAAGTTTTATCACTATGATAAATAACTATATTGGAATATACAAGTGAATTGACAAAGTTTACCCAGAAACTCATATGTGGAATACGCTTCGTTCGATATGCAGGTCTCTAGAGACACTTTAATATGGCCCCGAATTATCCGTCCGTACATCGTCCAATTAAAACACTCGAGTAATAAGTATCTAGACAGCTGAACCAGTTCAATACTACGGCAGTCGTGAATACTCATTAAACGAGTTATTAAAATATTTCTTCGTCAATTTTATTAAAAAAATATTCCGTTAGAAAAATGCACTAACATTTTCATTTCGCGATGTTAATGACTCTCAAAGAACTCGACATCGCTTCTCGGTCCAATGAGAGCTTTAAGGTCGAGTTTTGAATAATACATGATAATTTTGAGTATGAACTATTTCGTGCATTACGGCTATTGAATAGCATAGTTAGAATTCGTGAATACGTAATTCTGTATGCTCATATATTTCCTTCTACAAGAGAATCTACGACCTATTTCATATATTCTACATTTACAAATTTTATTGAAAAAATATGAACCATAAAATCTTGGTATTTTTTAACTTTTACGTGAGCATAAAACGTTTTTAAACTATCTCGCAAAAAGTCGCCCGAAAGCAAATTTAAAAATGGAAGCGATATTTTACGGGCTGTCTAAAATTCGTGCACATTTCGTAGGCTTCCGACTAAAAGGTTTAATAACCGTCAGTCGCACCCTGCCGCGCCTAGGCTAAAATTGGACACTAATCAACTAAGTGCCGCACAGGTTGGACTACACTATACAGTGGATATACAGAGGCCATCCCATACCTAATACTAACACTATAACGGACAAATTGCATTAGCGTAGTATTTAATCATCGTTCTTAATTTGATAATATCGTTTAGGTCAAGTTCGTTACGTCATCTCTATAGCGGTTCTAATAGCCTTCTCGATGCCTATAAAATGCAACACATTTACAATGTTGCTTATTTTATAATAGGTTGTATGGAAGCTGAGATATTAGATGTTTATAGAATACTTGTTTCTTATAATTATTGAAACTATTTACAGGATAAAATTGAACTTATACTTGAGCATTTGAGATATCTATATTATAAAAAAAACAACAAATTGGCAGAGCCACTTTAAAGTGTTTTATAATCTTCCTTTTCTGTTTTAAGTTAAGGCCAAGAGAGCGTTGCAAAACGTATCTCTTTAGATAAGATATTGAACGACTTAAAAAACTTCAATATTAAAATATGTCAGTATACACAAATATTTAGTTATAATTCTGTATGTTCACCAGTTACGTCACGAATTAGAACGAGTGATCAGCGAGCGAGACAGGTTGCTGGCGGAGAGTTCGGAGCTCGGAGCTGACAAGGCGACCCGGGAGTCGGAGCGGGCCGCCCTCCGCGCCGAGCTGCGGGAGGCGAGGCAGAGGGAACAGAGGCTGCTGCTGGATATTGGGGACTTGGAGGACGAGAACATCTCGCTGCAGAAGCAAGTGTCCGCGCTACGGTCCTCGCAAGTGAGTTCATTTAAATAATAATATATAACGAACAATAAATCTTTGTTATTAATTCAGTAGGTTAAAAATGTAAGGAAAATGTTTGTTGAGTTATAAAGAAAGCATTTTAGGATATAATATAAAATTTCAATAATATTCCAACAACTATAATTCATACAGGAAGCTCATGTCCGAGGTTGAAGGATTATAAAAAAATAGAATAAAAATTCTATATGTAAAACTAACAGTACAATAAAGTTTAAGTAGTACAAATTTGACCCAAATTCTTTCTATCTCGCTCACTCGTCAACGACGTAGATAAATCACGTGAATGTGAGGTGGCCACAGTTTGCCACAGCAAAACGAGGACCCACTGCTGGTATATATTTACATTTTGGATCATCGGTTCTTAGCACACTGCACACTGTATAGCACATTTTAAACTGTTAACCATACCGACGAATATTTTCAGGTAGAATTCGAAGGGCTGAAACATGAAGTCCGCCAGCTCCGCGAAGAGGCGGAGACGGCGCGCGCGTCCGCGGACGAGACGGCCGCGCTGCGCCGCATCGCCGAGCGGCAGCTCGCCGAGGCGCTCGAAGCGCTGCAGGCGGAGCGCGAGGCCAAGTTCGCCGCCAAGAAGGAGCTCGACGCGCACCTCAGCCGGGAAGCCGCCTACAACATCACCAACCTAGCCTACAGTATACGAGGTAACTATAAGCAATCACTAAAATACATAGCTCATTTATTAACTTTGAATTGCCAAGATATCTCTTTATCCTTGTGCTTGAGTGCGGCTCGATCATATGTACAAATATTTTTTTTTATTTTTTATTTATTTGGCCAATCACTTGTTGATACAAAAATTGTACAACATAGTATTGAAAGGCACAACACTACAATTTAAATATACTATATTCATATTAAAATAAAAAGCCTTGCATATAATGAACTTGATGATTTCATGCTGTTTTTATTTTTTTTATCCCTATCCTCTATCCTCTGATATTGTCTCAGAGACTTTGTTTACTAATCTAATCCTCTTTGTCATACTAGTTCATGCTGTTAGGACTGCCAAAGAAAGATTTCAGGTATATTTATAACATTACACTTTGCAGGTATGCCAGAAGATGGAACAGAGGAGGAGGGCGAGGCGGGCGGGTCTGCGGACGCGGAGCTGGCGGTGGACCACCACGCGGACCTGTTCTCCGAGGTGCACCTGCACGAGATCTCGCGCCTCGAGAAGCAGCTCGAACAAGCGCACAATGAGAATGTGAGTAGTATAAATAATAACACAGTAGTATAATAGTGAAATGTGAATAAAGGAGTGCTACTACACACCATGTACTGAAGATGTAAACAAATCATTCATAGATTCTTTATTTTTTCAAAATTGGATTTTGTTTTTCTTACCAGCTTTATTTAACTTGCAATGTATGTGAATATGTAAGATGTTCGGGTGATTTCTAGGAATTCAATTTTAAAGCAGATATCTTTAATCGATTAATCTGAGATGTGTAGGCACGTTCAGTTTAGATGACAATGCATGGGCACGTGTGACGTCACAGTAAATCCAAGATGGCGGACTTACGATTATTTGTCGGTATATTTCAGTCGCAGCTGTCGGCGTCGCTGCGCACGG
>DWAJ01005645.1:0-11266 GCA_018238005.1 Eurema mandarina | reverse complement strand
TTTTAATGTATAATTGAAATAATGTAATTTAATATTAAGTAATAATGTTTTATGTAATTATGATTGTGTGGAGCTTGTTGCTTACCATTGTATTGGTTGTTTTCGCAATAAATGATATTATTATTATAAGATTTAAATTAATATATATTAAAACAAAAACGGAATAACGACTAGACACACAATAACGGGGTTCAAAAAGACCTCGCTGTTTCAAAAGAAATCATGCAAGAAGAAAGACTACAGCGGGAATTAGAGACCCTACCGCATCGAAAAGTGGTAATCGATCGACCATAGTAGGCACTTAGGTTACTTTGCTTAGCAAATGCTGTTACTTTCTAGAAAGCGATCAAGACGCGTTTTTATTATATATATATTCGTTGAAGATCGTCTTGTCCTACGATGGTCCTCACCGAAGACGATATTACGTAAAATTTCCATTCTTTTATAATCATTGTTATAAATGCTATAACGACTCTACTCTTATATGACACAACCAATGTATCAATGTAGGAAAAATTTGGCTGCTGTGTTTTGCCAAAAAATATATACCTACTAGGTTATTTTAAAGGTAAGAATCTAAAAACTACATCTTGTACTGTAATTGTAATTAATATGACTTTTAAATACTATTTTTATTATGGTGATTTGGACTTCTTATTGGTACATTTTTTATTGTTAGTAGGAGTGAAATATTGCTGGCTTTCAGCCAAATCACATGTGAACATCACGAGTGAGGATATTGTGATGTAATTCCAATGTTTATGTAATAGTCTTTTTTTGTACAGTATCCAAGTAACAACATTAGTTCCTAATAATGATAAGCAGTAGTATTGTTTTGGCAGCTGATATGGATTTAAGTAGTTAGTTATATTTTTTAAAATAACTAGTTGTGTGTAGATTGTGTTGCAAGAGACTAGAAAACTCGATAAAAAAATATAATAATTGCATGCATTACTAATGGGTCCAAAATTCATAAGGTGAATTGGTAAAAAATGTTCCATAGAGATTGGTTTGTATCATTTAATCGCCCTAAAAATGTACAATACAGATGCTGACATTCTCAAACAGCATAACAACATACAAGACGATGACAATACACACGCTAAGTGTTTACTGGCTTCAAATCATCACCATCTTAACATTATCATACTGGGAGATTTTTTATAACATGATTAATAATAACAGTCTACATGTAAACCAGGAATAGGAATAACTGAATGTTTACGTACAACATTTTATTTGCAGATTTTTATACTACATAATTAAATAAATTGCATTCCTGATGACACACTGGTGTGTAACACATTTACACATAATAATGTCCTTACACCACTATGAGGGTGAGGTTTCACACAATATTCTATTCCTTGGCCGTCCACTCCAGATTTTATACACTGAAACCTCTTTGGGATGGCAGTAGTAGTGTTCTTAAAAGTAATTAGTTTAGAAAGCGAAGAGCAGCAAGAACGCCATCATAAGACAGAAGAGACCCATAGCCTCAGACAGGGCGAAACCCAAGATAGCGTATGAGAACAGTTGTTGTTTCAGGGATGGGTTCCTGGCATAACCAATGATTAGGGAACCGAACACTGTTCCAATACCAGCACCTGGAATACAGAGGATATCATTACAAAATTGCTAAATGCCAAAGCTGCTACTTCAGACTCAATTTTACACTACCAATTCTTAAATTATTTGGTCTAAAACAAAGACATCTACCATTGATAGTACTAGGAAAGTAAACTTAAGAATCTAATTTTCATACTAAATCATTAATAAGAGGAGTAGTAGACATTTACACTGACCTGATGTTAGTATATGGACATGCACCAAAAGCGTATAGCACTTACATTCACGTTAATATACACTGTACATAAAATTACTTAAAAAAATCTATATATATTATATCTTCTAAAAATATAATATATCATAAATATTATAACTTCTAAAAAGCGAATAGCATCAAAAAGGCAATCATTAAACAAAAAAGTCCCATGGCCTCAGAGAGTGCAAATCCTAGAATGGCATATGAGAATATTTGCTGCTTGAGTGAAGGGTTACGAGCATAGCCAATTATTAAGCATCCGAACACCACACCAATACCAATACCTGCAGAAAGCGAGAGCATGCTGTTATCTTGCAATGATTCAATATTAATACTCTAAACCATAGTACATTTTCTAGTTTGTTATTTTATAGTATTCTTAAGGTCTTCCATTGACTAATTAAGATATAAATACAATAAAGATAGTGATTACAGTAACTCAGTATGAGAACTGTTGGTTAGGCATGAGCAAGCATGTTCATTCAACCCTTATTATGCAACCATTTGTTACATAAAGTTTGCCATTAATTAAGGCATTTCATTTAATCAAGTATGTGATTAAGCATACATACATGATGATAAGATAATTTGTGTTAACTAGATAGAAAAACTAAACTGAGAAAAATTGAAAATATTATCAGTGGACAAGTCTTATTATATTAAGCTTCTTTAAGTTTTTTATGAAGCATAGATCTACAGGATAAACCAGAGAATATTGAAATATAATGAAAGTTATCATGCAAAAGGATTCAAGCAATTTTTCGAACCTTAATCATAAAAACCATGACTAAAGAGTTAGTTGAGCAAGCATGCACAATCTTTATATAAAAAACTTACCAGAGCCAGCTACTCCGACTGTCGCCGCACCGGCACCAATGAATTTGGCAGCGGAGTCAATGTCTTTTGTGACCGATGTGGTCTGGAAGGTACGCACAGCCGACAGCTGGGCGGGGGCAGCAGGCACAATCTGTGTCTGTGTGGGGACGGCTGCCAGTGGCCTCACAAGAGCTGTGTTGCTGAAGATCTGCAAATTTCATTCATGCATAATAGATGCTATAATATGATTACAGTCTTTGGTTATATAAAACAGAATTAAAACTAAATTAAATCAGAAAAACCATTGTTCACGAATTAAAATATTTCCAAATAAATAACGAGTTCTAGTAAAGAAGTTAAGTAAAAACTGTTTATAAGAAAAAAATGAAGTTGAATTGTGTTATATAACAATCAGCTGTACTACAACTGCAGTGTTAAGTATTTAACTGTTTAAATCCGAGCAATTCATTAAATACTAGAATACTTTAAGAGTATATTATACATACAATATGATAAATTAACAACAGTTTAATTGAAAAAAAAAAGTAATAATCTGTTACGAAACCAAGTTATCCTGCCAGTCACCAAGTAGTTTTCTAATAAATAATTATTAGAAATAATGTAAATCTAGAGTTTGAAGAAAATAAGGTGAGTACTTACAGCAGACCTGGCTGCAGGGGCGATCAATCTAGCAGCAGACAGCATTTTTGTGTTTTAAGTTTGGGTGCGGCGATCAATAACTGAAAGAACAATATTAAAAGTAAGTACTAAGCCTATCTGGTGCCTCTATGAGATCTAGTTGATGAATGATAAAGTTGAGGTTCTTGTTGGTTTGACCGCAGAGCGTTACGTAATTTACGAGACTACGTAACGAAGATCAAAACTCTATTTTATGTCTTACATTTTATTCAACCGTACAATATTAGCCCTGACTATACAGTAAAACTTGATTTGGAGGCGTATTACACCGTAGACGTCAATATATAACAAATAGCGGAAAATGGCCGAATCGGCGAATAGGTTCTGACAGGAATTTTGTCAACCGCAACTGTAACTTACGAATTCACTGACAAATATTCACACCAACACGCACTACCCGCCTTTATTCGTAGAATTTAGCACTTTTTATTCAATAAAGGATTGCGATTTCAGCACTTTTTCACGATTACTGTATTCACAATTCTCTACGACACTTACCAAAGAACACCGAGAAGGAGGAGACCGGCCTTTGGAATGTTCAATTTCTCAGTGGTGAAGTAAAACAGATTATAAAAGCACTGCTGTCATTGGCTGACATGCGCAGATACGACAGTTCCGTTCGGAACAGACAACTATTTATTGATCAACGCATATGACATTTACGTAAGATACTTTTTTTCTCTTAACTAGTATACAGTTGGGAAATTTAATTAAAAAAATATGTAAAAAATATTTTTAAATTATTTATTCTCACTGTCAATAAGTATTTTACTTTAATATGCTTGAAAAAATTGTATTATTTCGAATATATTGATGAGCGTGGTTGTGAACTTGACTAGTGCATTATAGTTAATTCGACATGGCCGTCTTCATGATTAACATCTGTAAATTTAATGGCTGTGGCATAACTTTTCCTCGTCTAGCTGACTTAATCGAGCACATCGAAGATGTACATATCGGTAAATATTGAAAATATATAGTTTTTCTGAGTTCTAAATGATATTTCTTCATTGTGAATTAAATGGTGACCCCTCCCTTGATACGTCTTATCAATATGTCAAAGCTACCAACATAGAGTGAACGTAAGAGCGATTCTAAATTGCGGGAATTTTTGTGTTAATGAATAAATAAATACAGTTTATTTCTGTTGTTTTATGTGGCACTCAAATAGCTTCTTTATTTTTAGTACTACAGTTATTTTTCCGTGTTTTCCGAAGTGTAAACATTGAACAGCTGACTGTGATTAGTCGTGTACAGATTAATAACAATAATAATTTGTACATTAGAGACTGAATAACATTTACAGATTACGATCCAGCAGTCGTGGAACAGAAAGAAGCTTCACAGCCAGCATGCATTCCATTAAGTTATGTTTTAAAATTCATCACGGAAGCTTCGCGGCGGGAAATTCAAATGCCGCCGGCCGGGGAGGTCCGCAAACGGCTGCTGTCTGCGCCGAAAACACCGTCAGTGCGCAGCAGTACACCTACAGGTTATTGCACTTAGATCGTTAATACAGATGTACGTTGTTTTATTTTACTTAACGATTTATTTGCCGATACGCGTTAGGTCTATTAATGTTTCATGAGCTGCTATAGATGTGGGGTCTATCCTGCTTTTGCGTTGTTAAAGATTAGTATATCCAACTTTTCAAATGAATGAAAATGTTTTTTCATTAATAATTATTTATTTAGATACGATCAAGTATTTATATTAAATATAAAATAATTGTATAAGTACAACTTATTAAGTATTTGGGTATTGCTTATTTTAACAATTTATATTACGCCAAAATAGTATTTTTTTAAATAATATGTATTGATAAAAAATGTAATATTTCTTACACTTTTAGCAAAAAATATAGGTATTTAAGCAATAATATCGTCGGACAGACATAAGCACCCCTAATACTTAGTTAATACATTCTTAAATATGTATTCTAATAAGATATTATGATTTTATAAATGGACGCCAAATTACACATATAACAATTATTTTTATCTACATATTATGTGCTTAGTATCTTTAACCACTAAGAAGGTACATATATATATTTATATATTTAAGATTGAAACTTGTTCACACATACACAAAATGGTATTTTCGTTTTGTAATTAGTCCATATTGATTGTCAGGTAGTGAAATAGATGATGAAGAAGTGATGAGTCCGTCGGAAGACAGCAACGACTCCTGGACCAACGTTGAGGAATACAGCTCCGAATTCATTCTGCAATATGGCGTCAAGTGAGTGTTACCATAATTCCACATTTACAGTATAAGTTACTTAATATGTCCTTTGAATTAAGTAGCATAATGCGCAAAAATCACCTCTTAAGGTGATACTTACATAAGAAGTATAAAAGGCATAATTCTCATATGTACGAAATGAAACGAAAACTTTGCCGGTTTTTCTCTGTATAAATTGATATTTAAAGCAAAAAAATGGTACTTAATTGTTTTTAAATCATTTCAGTCCAAAGGTGTTCTATATTTCATACAAATACTACGCATAACGCACACAAATATGTAATATTTGTTCAACTAAATATATGTTTGACTTTGAAATACGTCAACCGGTCTGTACATAAGAATTGGTGGATATTTACTATTTAGTGATAATTCCGATGCAATTCGTACGGGTTATAGTCATTTTTAGTCGGTTTCATTTCGACATAACATTCTTTTCTCCTCGTATTGTAGGCACACGGAAAAAAGCTTCTAAAAGAGAGCGTATTTCTTTGAAAATTTTGCACCTTACTTCAGAGCCGTTAAGCTCCACTAGTGATGTCTATAAGTGGCGAAGACCACTTTTCACTAAGTGGCTTTTACAAAAATATATTATTCCCCGGCTTTTTCAAATGTTATCTGTAGAAAGAGTAAAGATAAAGCACTCTGTCTTTAAATAAAAGTCAATAATCGATAGAATGAACGCGAGTGCCACGTCCGGAGCTCTCGGGCCGGCGGCGCAGGAGAAGCCCTTCGCGTGTCCCGTGCCCGGCTGCAAGAAGCGGTACAAGAACGTCAACGGGATCAAGTACCACTCCAAGAACGGACACAAGAAGGACGGCAAGTGAGTATTGCTTATAGCCAAGTGATTTTTTTTCAGGGTTTTGCAGGGTAGTCATAAATTTTAAAGGTTTGCTTATTTTTTTTTCTTATCGTGCCGCCACTTTTCAGCATGATAAGAAAAAAAAGCAGCTGTTTTCAACAATGATTTGGTACTTTTACCAAACCACTGTCGAAGGTTTTTAAGATATCCTTCTGTACCCTGGTCGGCCTCCTTAATTGAAGGAGGTCGTTTAATTTTTTTGTGAGAACAAATTAAAGTATCTCTGGGGGTAAATTAGTATTTTCTCTGTATTATTTATTGATATAGTTTTCTTAGTGACATACATGAATAGGAGGTAGGAAAGCAATCAACCATGACGACTACATCGTTAGCTGTCTACCGTTACCCGTTGCGGTCAATGATAAGACCAAAGTTTTAATTGTTGTAATTTTCAATTATGTCACAAGGTATCCAGTATTATCAGGTCAGGGGCAATATAAACATAAACCACCAACGGGACCAAAAAAGCGGCTATCTGCCCAAGAATATTTCTGGAAGAAATGGGTATCATTATTTTGAACAATTTTCCTTTGATAGAATGTATTATAGTGTAAAGTAAGTTATACAGATTGTGTAATTGATTTTGTAGTTTTTAAGTAGCTATTCGTCGCTGTATAATAATATTTAGCACATACTAGATAGTATGTATTTTTATTGGTCTGTTCCTAATGATTACATTAGATTACTTTAGAAACATGTAAACATAGGTAGTCGTTTTCGTATTAGTTAGTCACAGATGGGTTAATTAATTTTCAGAATAAGAAAGGCCTACAAATGCCATTGCGGCAAAAGCTACAAAACGGCCCAAGGGCTTAAGAGCCACTCGGTGACGCAGCACGCGCAGGCGGCGCACCCGGCCCACCCGGCCAGCCAGCCCGGCAGCTCGGAGCGCGTGCACGTCAAGATGCCCGGCCTCGTCGTCACCGCCTCGCCCGCGCAGAGACAACTCAACATCATAGACGCCATCGACACCAACAAACTCGTCAGAATCTACGACTCCATCAAAACGAAAGACCTCCCGACCTTCACCATACCCAAACACAACCTCACGAGTCTGAACATCATCGGCGCCAACCAGAACTTACGGCATTCGGTCCTCCTCACCCCCACCTCGACGCCCGGCTCGAGTCCCCTCGACAAGCTGAAGTTCGACCGCTCGCCCAAGGTGACGGTGACGTCACAGGACTCCGCCTACGTCGCCGACATGGCCGCCCTCGCCACCGAGCGCCGCGGCTGAGCGACGCGACACGACACGTTGTAAACGCGCAGTTCCTAATTCCTATAGAAAGGTTTATAGCCGCTTATAATTTATTGTGATCATTATTTATAGATCTTTTGAGTCTGTGGTGCGAGTGCGTAAATGTTGGCAGCGCTGGCTTAGAGCGACGTTTGCCGTATGTCAAAAAATTTAGATATTGTTAAGTTATTTAATATTTATTTATTTCTGTTAAAGTGTAAACGCATTACGCACGCAGCTTAGCAATTTTTGCGTATTTCCTATATCACCGACTTGTTTGTTTTTTTCAAGAAGTATTTTTAGTTGTCTAGTTATTTTCTGTTTGCTGTGATCGATTATTTATGTTGTTACCAAAGTGCTATGAATATTTTGAAATTAAAATTATTTATTATAGATTATAAATGGGCGTGGCTTCGCTGTGTTTTAACTATTAAAAAAATCACATCCATTACAACAGGGTAAACGTAAACGTGTTTTGATCGTTGCATTTTAAAACTGGACTCGGTAAATTATACATACTTTTGCTTAAAATATGTTTATAGATTTGAATAAGTATTACTTAATTATTGTTCTTGAGAGAGTTCACACGATGCAACGGTCAAGCGGTGCGTATCATCACATTATATCCTTTTGTGCCATCTAGACCATTGTGTACTTATTATGTAAAAATGCTTTAAAATTCATGTAAGTTTTATGTGTTGTAAACGAACATTGCATGTTTATAAAACAAAAAAAAATATAAAAATATGAACTGGCATTTGATCTTAAGTCATATAGGATTATAGATATACTCTTAAATGTGATAATAATTATAGAAAAAAAAATGTAAAAAAGCTTGTAAGCGTATACCTAATACCTATATAGTTTTAAATAGTGATAAGGCTGATTTATGTGGTGTTTTAAATGCGTCTGTTCTTAGTTTAATATTGGGTGAAATCTCGATAAGTTGGCTGTTGATTTATTAGGTGTTGTATGTTTTGTTTGAAAAAAAAATTGGTAACGTCATAGCTATATAACACGATATAGATATTAAAATTCTACGACACGTAACCAATTTTCTTTGAAATTCTAAATCTATTGCCATTTAAATAAAACTTCTTAATCTTTTTATGTCAAATTGTACAAACTTAAGATCAGACCTATCATAGCTAGCCGTAATATGGATATAGGTGTGATTGTGCCTTTTTATTTGATTGCTATTTATATCTGTATGAGTCTGTCTGAACTTTGTCCCCTTGAATATTATTTTGACGTTTTACTGACTTCCATATTAGACCGAGGCATAGATAACATATGAGATTATAAATTATATAACTTTGAGGTGCTATTCTAAAATAGATTCAGACGGTAGGTTAGGGCTAAAGAGCTTAGGCACAGTTAGAAACATAGTTTCAGACTTGTAATAAATTCCAATTGTTAATTGAAATGTCAATACCAAAGACTATGGTATCTCATAGAGTCAATTGTTTTGTTAGAACACTTAAACATCACTCCCATTTAAATATATGTACTACTGACTTTAAATGGGTATCTGTTTCATATCGAAATTACCTTCTCATGATTCGTGAGAAGGCAATTAATAATCTATTTATTTTGTTATAGTTAGTCATTACCTATATCATTAAGACTGATCGTTTCGCTGGTCGTAAACCACAATAAAATTGCTTTTATTTGTACTAAACTGTGTATAACGTTGTAGCATCTTGTGTTTCGTTATACAACTCCTAGTTTTAATACATGAAAGACATTATTTAGCTCATTTTTACTATTATTTATTATAATATATTATGAACGCGATTTCTAACACGACTTCGACACGACCAATAGAAATCTTATCCAACCTCATAACATTTAGTGTGTTTCAAAATGTTGGTAAATATTCTTACTTTTATTAGAACAAAAGAAATAGCATGCCGTCTATATTTTACAAGGTAACAGATTTTTTTTGGTTTGGAAAGGGAAATGCTTTAAAAGCGAAAATAAAATGGAGCGTGCTAAAACATGACGTCACAAACGTAAATGTTGCCAACTAAGAGACTTGAAGTAGTGAAATGATAAAATTAAGCAGTGGGAAAATTTAAACATTTATAAAAAAATATTGCAGAGGTAAGACCTTATAAAAGATGTCAATCGTTTTTTCTATTGTCTGTTGAAGTAATTTTTGGCTGAAAGGTTGTGAAAGAATTTTTTTGCACCTGCTTTAAATATAACAAAACATTATTATCAGTTGACATATTTCCTTGTGCTGTGCCCTACAAGACTGCCCTGCTAAGATATATCTTTGTATACTTGCGAAATTACTCCTTACTCACAATTGAATTTTATCATTAGAGAAAGGGTTTTAAAAGTATTATGTAAAAATTCGACACAGAGATTATTCCCCGCTATTAACGTTGATATTCGTCGAAAATAGTTTTTGTACCAATTTTATATATGTCCAAGACATCGCTCAAGATTCATGTACATTTGTTTTCTCGAAGGTTCTTAGGATATTGGTAATTTATGTAATGTTAACAGATGATTACTTTATCGTCTTTTGAAGTACCTGGCGAGAAATAATGCCCATCAAACTTTTATCTGGCTCCAAATAGAGATATCTCTTTCGCTCCACTAGCAATTTGACGATTGTCGGTCATTTAGTGCGAAAGAAACAAATGTATCAAAGCAAAATTACGGATGATTAATCTTTAAATTTCGAAGTGCATTATTTATAGCCAGGTATAGAACCTATGTGTTAAAAGTTTTTAATATACGGATACGGATAGATATAAAAAGATGAAAGATAAATATAGATTATATTCATGTAATTTGTACTTAAGAACCTATCACATTGGTTTGTTTAAATTTTGAAAAATCGTTTATTAGCATCGGTTATAACATCCATGTTGTATCTACATGTTTTATTAATAAAGTCATACCGCCATCGCGAATATTTGTTTTTTTTTTAATTTTAGAATCCTTTTGTCTCTGGCAGTTTAAAAAAATGTGTTACGTTGTTTTTGAAAATAACAAAATAAATCTATCATTACATAGTATAAAAGAAGAGGCGCTTACTTGTCTGTCCCTATATATGATTAAATTTTTAAAAGTACTCAATCGATTTTGCGGTTTTTCATCAGATAGTGCGATTGAAGAGGAAGGTTTACGGTAAAACAGCGGGGCGCAGGTAGTTATGTATATTTCAGATGCGAACCACTGATGCCACTTTTCTAGGGATTGGGTGAAAACGCGGTGAGTCAGTAATAAATAAAAATTCATCTGTTGAATATATTTATTACATGCTCGATTAAATGAAGAAAACTAACTTAGTAACAGTAATATCACAATAATTACAGATAATAAATAAACAATTTCATGTTATTTTAGAGATTAACACTTGGGGTAGCCTTAATTATCTATACATACATAATATTATATCTATATATACTAGGTCGTCGCCTTGGACCTCCACACATACCGGTCGGAGGCGACCTGCATCCAGCGTCTTCCGGCGACCTTGACAAGGTCGTCTGTCCACCTTGTGGGTGGACGCCCTACGCTGCGTTTGCTGGTCCGTGGTCTCCACTCTAGCACTTTTCGG
>DWAJ01005644.1:0-11267 GCA_018238005.1 Eurema mandarina | reverse complement strand
CAATAAGAACCACGAGTTACACCAAGTATCCTTTAAATATTTTTGAACGACTTCAAAAAAAGGAGGTTTCTGAATTCGACCGTATATATGCGTTTTTTTTTCTTAAGATGTTTCGTAAATTTTTAAATGTGTATGTACTTTTTTGTTGACTGTACATTATCCCCAAATGACATTACCCTTTTAAGATATCTAATTTGCATAGAATAAATTGAATTTACATCTAAATTAGATTCTTATTCTATTAATATACCTAATGAAATGTCTATTGTTGATCCTGCGTCTGTTTTCTCTTAAAGGAATTTCCGATACAATGGCTAGTAGAAAGTTTAGCAAACGATGTCAGAGTTAAATCTTCCGTATATAATATGTAAAATTAAAGTAACTCTGTCTGTCTGTTATCATGCTTTCACACCTAAACCACCAGACCGAGAAAAAAATATGTCTTTAGGTACTAAATTTCATCCAAATCGGTGCCAATCGAGCTTAAGCTATACAACATACTATACACTACATAGTATATCATGAGAATTGCATTGTTTTGTATAAAAAAAATCGAACACGTATAGCCAAACGTATTCTTAATCATTTTCAAAATAAAACGTTATTTCGTACCGACGGTAAAAAGAAACTGAAAAAAAACGGCAAAAGAAATCTATTTTATATTTAATGTAATAATTATTAATAAATAATCATAGTTTCCGCGATCACATAACGTATTTCATTATAAGCGAAGATAAAAAAATACAGTTTTAAAGATAAATATAAGCAGAGATTAATAAACAGGAATAAGAGAATTTCAAAGAGAAATTAGTACTACGACTATAAGTTAGCATTTCAGACTGGTTTCGCTCGTTTCTGGCCCACTGACCCCGCATTCACTTTGCATGTTATCAGATTATCGTAACCTACTTAGTTCTGCTGAATAACAGATATTTAACACATGTAGGAATTGAAAATCGAACGAGTCATTTCAACATTTCAACTTTCTTTCTTAGTGTGAGCTTTCGCCGTGACTTTATTTGAGTAATAAATGTAATAATTAGGTCCTTTAAAGGCTGGCAACTCGGGTCAAAGGCGTTAAGTTTCACGAGTGTTTATGGGTGGAGATAGCCACTTTTCATCAGGTTTTATTTAATAGGTTTAGTATATTAATTAATTGACTACTTTTTAACTGACTTCAATTCATGTAAGTAAATATCCTTGATTCTTTTGAATTGATATAAAGAAGCGTCACTTTCCACACCCCGTCCTATTGATTTTCAGTTAATTCACAATTTAAAAGAAATACACCAGCCCTCGACCTTAAAATTGATAATTATAAAATTTTTATTAAGAATAATAATGAAAATAAACCAAGTCAGTTTATCCAGATCTAACAAGGATATTACTTAGTACCTTGACCTTTACTATGTTACGGCAATTATGAAGTATTCATTATACTATTTGCCCAAGTACTTGCTTCACTAAACTTGATTTCCTGATCAAAGAGGTTGTGTGCAAATATTTCTTAGTTCCTCATTTTTACATAACTAAAGAGTTCACAATTACAGCTATTGTTAGGTTAATATAACAGATTGGTATTGAAACTTTATCCCTAACGCTTTTGATAAATTTATTACTGTCTAAACTGAAATATATATAATATGCTGAAACTAAACGAGACCGATAAAAGGGTTCGACCCGTTCTCGAACGATCCTCGTTTTGCAAATTGGTGATGTAACAATTCAGAGAAGTAAAGATACCAGTACGAATACAGATAAATAGAAATGATGGTAAAAATCCGGATAATATAGCGAAGTATTCGATTGTCTGTGTACTTACGTTGTGTCGCTTTTGAACTTCAAACTCGTTGGTGGATGAAGAGGAAAATTGTGGGTTGTCGTGTATCGATATGTTATAATACAAGGGCCAATGATATACGATGCATTACCTGAATATGTGAAGCATAAATAAATTATAGGCCTTGGAGAAGTTTTTGAATACACCTGTCAAAATATTCCTGCATCTTTTTTTTATATTTGTAACTCTGACTAGTAATAGTTAGTTCTAGTTCCAAAACTTCAGAACAGATCTAAAATAATATAAGAAAAATAGTTACTGTACTCCACATCGATATACTATCAGAAAGTATACAAGATTCTGTAACAAGTTACAGCCAGAGCTACTATTTCGAAGCTTCCAGAACAGCCCTAATTGTAAATATTACAACGCATTTAAGGTTTGTACGCATAATGTATTCGCTGGCCGACGTCCAAGGATTTCTTTGTCCATTCGCAGTCACGGAGGAGTAATGGATAACGGATTTGCATAATACATACAACAGTACTTTTAAAAACGTATCGACTTTCGACGCGAAAGGGTTTTATTTAAGGGGAATAACTGTTGCTTTAGTGGCATAAATATTGGACGCGTGTTGAGCCAGATTGTGTGGGATATTAGTTTCCAATGTGATAGACATATTGACAGATTCTCGTTGGGTAAATTTAACTTCAGAAGATTATATTTAGTTGATATGTTTACCAGGAATTCTGAAATATAAATAACTAGTTATGTTCCTTGGTATTGCCCGGATAAAACTCGGATGTTTTTAGGTTGAGACATCATAATGTGACACCCTTTTGCTAATAGAAATTTTCTTTTTTTTGCTAAGGACACCTGACCTATAATGTCTTAAATTATTTATTTATAATAAGTAAACAATCTTACAACTGATTAAATCTTATAATTATCAAACGACGAGCCACGACGATCGAGTCACGGACTTAATCAAACAACATGTTTGACTTAGCATTATATGTAGAAATTTCTAGAAACTCCTATCACCAGACTGGCCATTAGAATATGCAATGTCATATTTAAAATGCAATTTACTTAGAAAATTGTCTTGGAGCTTACGATTCCCTTAGGGGCTATCGCTACACGTTTGCAGTAAAAATGTATACTGACCTCATTTCTAGAGTCTGTACTGTTATGATGCACTCTGTAGACAAACTCGTTCAATATTAAACCTCATTTGTATTCGCCTCTTAATGGCCGCTTGTACGCAAACATATTTCCCTAAATACCGACTTATTGCATATGTATGTGCTATCTGCGGATTACAAATACATATATTCACTTCCTATCTCAGACATGTTTTAAGGTTAATTAGGTATGAAATTAGATGCTGGGTTTTGGTGTTTCTGCAATTTGGTTGAATCTTATTCTAATGTAGATATAGTAAAAAAACATTTTAAATCAAACATTTAGGCAAGTTTTTTTCTTTTTTTGTTAAGATTATTTTATGATATATTAAAAAATCTTAACGAAAAAAAGATTATTTCCTTTAAACATGTTTTTCTTACGCGATCTGATCTGATCTGTCTAGCTAGATCAGGTAAGGACAAAATGAATATGGTGATCCTTGAGAGAGAAAAATATAAATCTTATTGTGTTAAAACATCTATTTCAATTACATTATTACTATTAAAAGTATTTGAATTGTCGAATTGTTATAAAAAAAGCATTCGAAATAATTTTGTTCATACATAAGAAGTTAACGGAAAGCTTTGAGCTGTCACAATAAGCCGCTTACTACGGAGTAAATCCTTTTAAAATTTTCCTTTAAAGAATCGTCAACACAACCTTCTTACGTTATAAAAGCAATCTTTAGGAATTTATGTCTTCTTATAAATGTCGTCTGTTTTTTTTGTATGAAACGTATCGAAACCATTTTATATTATTATGGTATAGATCAAGAACCGCCTTTAGTCCTCAAATCAACTATTTATTGTGTTAGTATTTTGTAGATACATATATCATAATCTATATGTATTGATTTCCATATTTCGAAACATAGAAAAAATTGTTAGGAATAATAAATAAATAAATAAATAAATATTTTCCGGACATTTACACTCAGCGCCATCTAGTCCCAAGCTAAGCAGAAGCTTGTGTTATGGCAACTAGATAACGGAATAAATTACATATGTAACATACTTTTCTTTTGTAAATACATACATACAATACAGAGCAAAACCAAGACCCCAGAAAAATACAAATTTAAATTACAAATATATTTTTCCGGTGTGGGGATCGAACCCACGACCCTTCGCGCAGACAGCAGTTGTGCTACCACTGCGCCAAGCGGTCGTCAAATACAAATTGTTTGTAGTATTGTGTATGATGAACGATTATTACTCATAAATAGTCAATAAGAAATTAATCCATAGTTCCTATCTAATTTAGAGATTTATCAATCACTAAAATCCTCTGCTTTCATCTGGAGTCTGGACATACATTGATATGATGTAACCTTTTCCCTTTCATTAATAAATTAATACATTAACACATCAAGCGAGCCTCATTAATATTACCTAATTTAACATCCAGAATTCTCTGTGAGGGCAACATTGTAGTTTATGACTGTTTATGACGTACCTTTTGTTATATAAAATGTCTTTATTCTATGAACAATGTTGTTTTAAATCGTGGCATTTGACCTTTTCCTTTATTAAATTTCTGAAATATTTTCTCACTGAGATGTAACAAAGTTGGGCCTCCAATTTTCTACAGCCTAATTGGTGATTGCGACCCTTTTCGTATTAAAGACACGAGGATCGATTGTCTTTGAAAACGTATTTTAGGAATCTCTGTAGACGTTTCTTTTAAGTTTTTTATTCGTGTATTAGATGGTCTTCAGTTACAATGAGGTTGTAACTCCTTCGAATTGTTATCTGGGAATAATTTTTAAAATCAATTATCTGTTGTTTACTTCATATAATAATATTTTATAAAATATTTTTGGTTGAGATACTTATGTATCTATTTGATAAAATCAGTACCTTCCGTAGTTTCAGAGAATATCGCGTGGAAGAAACAAAATTATCAGTCTAATTTTTCTAATCTATTGAAATAGAATATTACTTGTTTATATTATATTCAAGTTTAAACTTAAGTTGTAACTTATTAACTCAAGATGCAACTTGAAGCGATTATCAACAAAGATCAAGTTTGCAATGCTTAGTGATCCAGCACACTAAGTAACTTGCTGCTTTGATATGAACTTTGATAGAGCAACTTAGCTATGAGCTTATCTCTTCAAGTATTATTTTAACGAAAATATTGAACCTTTTCAAATAACGTTATCTTTCATTATTCTGTCTGCTATGTATGAATTTTATAAGGATTATATTACTGCTTTACTTACTAATATTTCTTAATATTTGTGTAAAAGCTGCATCGTCATTATGAGTAAAACATTGCTTGTTTTTTTATTTGAAATTCTGTTTTATTTTCTTCACTCGCAGCCCCGGCTTTACACAAATAAAACGACCCCTTGAAAGTATTAAAAAAAACCGCATAAAAATCGGTTGCGTAGTTTTAAACACTTAAGTATACATAGAGACAGACAGACGAAAAAAGAAAAAAAAAATGATATTTAAGTTTGCAAGTTTGTTTGTTAGACATGCCGCTGGGTGCGGCTACTTTATAATATACGTAAAATAGTACCGAAAAGTAAGTGAATTATTCAATTGTATCACAACCAGCGGTGCGTGGACGCGTAACCCTGTTACTCGCCGATGCCGCCGTAACGGACCAGCTGCAATCCTGCATACATTGGTGTAAAACAAAAGTTTAAGCGTATTTATTTGTTTATTTAATAGCTATGTAGTGAATCCTGAAAAGGATAATAGATTTTTTGGTGTCGCACTATAATAATAATAATAATAAAAATGACTCTAAGTATGGTATGGCTGATATCCGCAAGGAGGTAATATAATGTATTAACAACTTAAAGTTAGAAACAAAGTACCATGAAACAACGACAATGTCCGTGAAAGGTGTAAATAAATAAATTCGATCTCGTAGTATTTAGTAATTATTTCTTTATTTGCTGCATACTTCACGTACAAAAATAACTAAACGTACAACGTCAATGTTGTCCTTATCACTGGTGAGAGATTTAATATTAATTTTTAATTTCATACAGTCGTGTCATGCTAGCCATTTCATTAATAATTAATGAAAGTTTAATTTATTAAAAAAACTATCCATTTACAGTAGCCAAACAACGCTCTTTCGAAAGTCAGAATACTTGAAACACATTCATCAATATAATACGATAAAACCATAGAAGCGGTAAAAATGTGCAAGCGAGATAACGCTGCTTAAAGCCGAGATTAGCAAACCATCTCTTTCTATAGGTTGAATATTTCCCGCCAGTTGTAGTAAAAGCTTTTAAGCTTGTATTTATAAATAATAAGGATTTAGGACGCTTGATTAACATCTAATCCATTTACCCTTATACCGCAAGTAACGGCTCTAAGAACGAGTTGCAACATGAAATTGTGCTAACCACATTCGCGAGAGCCATCGCTTAGAGCGGTTATTAAGCCAATAAAACGATATACTTTCCCCACAATTACTGCGGCTTGCGATAGACGAGGCTCTCAAACTTTTTCAGAACACAACCCTGTTGGAAAAATAAGTTTTGACGAATATTTCAATAGTGATTTAATTCATTATAAGTATGGCTACTTATAACCACTACTAATATGACAAATCTTTAAGAGCTTTTATGACTGTTTTATCCAGACTAAATATAAATACAACTCTCTCACCCCGACTTAATAGCTGGTCGGTCATTGCTTCAAATAATACCTAGATTACTTTTTTAATAATTCCAGGGTCGTCTACATGAATTTTATATAGCCTAGTTAACCAAAACTATAATTTTATCTTTTTTTTAATACGTTACAAAGGTATCTACCTACAATCGTTTTTTCTTTGAGTATAGCTGCCATAGACTATTAAAGAGCTCTATAGAGAGATCGTGAACCTTTTATGACTGGATCAGATGCAATAATGGCACAGATTTTGTGAGGAGCTAAGATGGAGCGCGAATTGGATGGAAATTGCTTGATTTAAATTCAGATGGAATGGTATAAAGGCACGCTTATTATTACGTAGTAATAACATTTATTAGATGATTTAAAAAAAAAACTATATGTATAATCCTATTGTAATCGTTTAAGTTTTTATTTTGTTTGCATCATCAAAGAGAAAACTTGTTAATGTCCTATGTGATTTTTTTGTTAATGTATATCTTATATCCAATATCCATCGGCCTCGTAGAAAGGACTAGGAGTTATTATATTTACCCATAGGATATTATTATATAGAAGTATTTTCGTTCGTTTTTTATGTGGATAAAATCGAATGACATAGCAGTTTCTAATACAATACTAATTACTTAAGTCAATTTAGCAGACACAATACGAACGAACCAACATGCTTATAAATATTTTTAAAGAATTTTAAAAGAAGTAATTTTGAGGAAAATAATGCTTATTTAGAACTCATTTTACCTGACCCGAGATAACAATGTGTCTGTTGCACGAAGCTATTATGAAGCTAGATAATAGATGAGCTTTTGTTCGTGAAAGCATTTAGTACTGATACCATTTTAATTTTCTATATAAAAATTTTCACGTTTATTTTTTAAATTATTATTAAGATAATACACCAGTCTGCGTAGCGAGGTACCATTTTTTTACTACCACAACGATATGTAAAGTACAATAATATACCTATCATACTTAGCTACCACTACGTAATTCTACCAAGAATATAGAAGATATACATGCTTAAATGTATGATCATCTCTGACTTTGATATAAGATGAAATAAAGGAGCTTATATGTATATATATATATATATATATATATATATATATATATATCTTTCGGGGTCAATTACGTTATTCTGAGTCGAAGGATTAGCTGATTAGCATAATTTGTAACACCATAGTTCAGCGGAATTTTGGAACAGTGTGGAGTCTGGTTTCAGTCCTACATAACCTACTTTCTCTTTCCCAAAGATTGCAGGAATGCGTGAGGATTTCTCACATAATGTACAAACAAAATTCTGTTAATAATTTTGAGAAATAAATTGAATAAAAGCTTTCATTTACGATATTTATTTTGTTAACTATTGAATCACAAAGCTGCGTAATTATATAGGTCAAGTTTGCCGAAATACGACAATATACAACCGCTAACAACACTTAAAGTTTACTAACAAATATTCAGAATAAATAAAGGCTTGCAAAATGCTATGAAGACGCTTTTTAGGCGAAACCGCAATAATGCAGGCTGTCAATTCTGTTTTGCGGTTAGGGTGCGGTATTGCGGGTCCGATGTAAAATACACCCTTAATAGCTATAGAACTAGGTTTATAGCCTACTAGGTATAACCCGCGGCATCGCTTGAACTCAATCGATTAAAAATAATATCGGAGATGATAACTTCATTATTGACTTCGGATTGCGAGATGGCACTGATGGTAGGAAAATGTTGATATTTTCTAGATTGTGAAATTGAAAGACTTCTTTCAGTATTTTTATTCCACTTATTATCATTCGAGAAATTCAATACATATCTTCAAGATTTATTGATAATAAGACCTATTTTAAACTCATTTTTAACTGACTTTAAAAGAAGGCTCCTCCTTCTTGTTTCTCCAATTAATATTTATGCTGTTTTATAAATTTTCTTTACACTATAGTCCTTTAATTTATGGTAAATGTTATAGGGGAAATTACAAGCTATGACGTGTCAGAATGTCAGGTCAAAGCTATCATTTACAATTTTCCCCACCGCATCCGTTTGCCGGTCACTGAACGGTGTCGAGCGAAGCCCCGAGGCGGGCTTAGCGATATTTTGTTCATTCAATACTTGTAGGCGATAGTTTGGGTGTTTACTTGAGTCGTTTTTTACAAACACAGACTAAAAAAGTATATCAACATATGTATTAATAATATAATTAAATATATTAATTCCGTAATTTTAAAGCAATTTAACTATTATTTCAATTTTAAGAACATAAAAACCTCATAATTAGACCGTTTTATGGGTCATCTCTAATCGTGAATAATTACTTCATTAATTACTTAGTTACGTAAGGCCAGATTAAAGAAAGACGTTCCTGACAGCTTCCGTGAATTATAATTAACCGTACATTTATGCAATTAGAACATAATCTTTAGAAATTTGCATGTGAAAGTAGTTTTAACATGCAAAGTGCATAATAGAGGAAATAATTACATTAAGTGTTAGTTTTTAAACTATCTTTATTTTCTAGACAAGATAGTTAAGTATTTGCATTACGCTCGCTGCCTTTTAGCGAAATGTTGGCAAAGAAATCTTATGAAACAGCGAAGGAAGTGCTAATTAAAATTATTCTAACAAATTTCTGCGCAATTCAAAGTTTCGTTACAAATTTCTAAAAAAATTTTATTCGTTGCGTAATTTAAAGTAAATAACGCCTTACTAAGCAGTAAGTACTTACATTTGCACATATTTATTTAATAAAAATATTTTAATAAGCATTAGGTCATGATCAGAAAAGTCTTTTAAGTTAGCAAAAAAAGACCCCATGACTAAGCGTCAAGTCAAAACAATGCATCGAACGCGGAAATCCTTCACAAACGGACAAACGCAAAAACCACAAGGGACAATATGTCTTCCCCACACACGTGATACATCATAATTAGATAAATGTACTCTGTACGCATCGCCGGCGGACTTTCACCAGCATGCGACATACCGCTGGTGAAATCATCATACGTCACATAGCCCGTTGAGATACGGAGGATATAAGCGTGTTTTTAACCGACTTCAAAAAATGAGGAGGTTCTCAATTCGTCTGTATGTATGATATTCGGTGCCAAGTAAAACAATAAGTGTTTTTTTTTTTTGGTTAAATCGATATTGGATAGATTGTTTTAGCATTTACTTCTAAATTATAAAATAACTATTAAATCATTTCTATATATGTACTAAATGAAAATGCGTATTACTTTGTGGGAAGCAAATTTATTTTTTGCTTTTTAGTTTGAAGTCAGTTTATTTTTTGTTAAAAATTATTTTTGTATGAAAGCGATCATATTCTATAGTATTATTATAAAGAAGTAAAGTTTTGGATCTACAGAACCGATATAAAAAATTATTTTTTCATCACCAATAAAAAGCCACTATTGCTGAGTGTAGGCTATATAAAAAAACCGAAAAAGGATAAATAACATTATGCCCAACGAAGTGGGCACGGGTCAGCTAGTAAGAAATAAACGCCTCATCGTTGACGCTTGAACTATAACGTTTAAATATTTTTTTTTTCCGTGGGGAAATGCTCACGCATACCTACGATCCTGGGGGTGAGAAAGTAGGTTATGTCAGACTCAAACCGACTAAAACCCCACGGTGTTCCACTGTTCCGCGCGTGACGGGGTCATGGGTGCTCTGGCGGACTCTTCTGCAGCCCCGAAGATTTAAATATGATCTAACTTAGTTGTTAGTTTGTAGTAATCTATCGACCTAATGAGTAATGAGCCTTGTTGTGAAAAATATCTTTCAAATAGATATTCATATGTTTGTTAATGTCAAATGTATTTAAACTTCGAATATGAAAATTTTGGATATTTATCGCGTTAAACTGCTTCACATCTCGTAGATTTAAAAGTGTTTTTGAATATTATTTTGGGGAATGGAATCAAAATAGTAAAAATACTGAAACGTCATATTGTATGTGTTTAAAAGACATTAAATTGAGTATTGTGAAGAACGTGACTCGGCAATTTGTGGAAAGCTTTTCAAGCCGATTTCAACCATGACCCATAAAATATAACCTAAAATCTTTAAGTGGGGTTATTGGGTTAGGTATTATGAATGGAAAAGAACGACGTTTGAATGTCGGTTATGAATAAAAATTAATATTAATTCGTATGATATAGTTATGTATGAAATAATTGCCTATGAGACAAATATATGCGTATACTATGTTCTAATAGGCAATGATATTATAGTTAATGGATAAGTTATACACCTACAATATGTTAAAAACAAAAGAAAAGAAAGAAATAGTTTTATCAGTTGCGCGTGAATGCACCGGCAACCAATCACCTAAAAGTAAGACGGCGATGTTTTTGTGTCTTCAAAATTTTGCGCTTATAACATATCTATTTAATATAATATCATTGCTAATAGGTATTGCATATAACATGCAGCGAGGCAAGTATCTATTACTACGGTTCATATGAAAAAATCTTGATGATTACTGCATTCATTAGGATTTCTAAAAGCTATTTAATATAAGTCAGACGTATAGTACGCGTCATTTATGTTTAGCGATTGACGAGAATAGCTGCGCATCGGTAGAATCGCGCTCGTAATTAACGTATTGGTGCGAGAAAGACAACACGACTGGGACAACCAATCAACGCTCGCGC
>DWAJ01005643.1:0-11268 GCA_018238005.1 Eurema mandarina | reverse complement strand
TTTCTACCCCAAGGAGAACGCGGTATAGGGAACATAATGCCTCTTTCTCCCCCGAGGAGAACGCAGTATAGTAGAGAACATGATATCTCTTTCTGCCCCAAGGAGAACGCAGTATAGGGAACATAATGCCTCTTTCTCCCTAGAGGAGAACGCGGTACAGAGAACATTCTATCTCTTTCTGCCCCAAAGAGAACGTGGTATAGGGAACATAATGCCTCTTTCTCCTCCGAGAAGACTGCGGTAGCGGTAAGAGTATATCAGTGTTAAAAAGGAATATCCATAATATCAGCATCTTCGTGGACTCGCGACGAGACCGCAGGTGTTTCATTATTCCGTTTTAATGGCGTCACCGGCATTCGGTTATGCGTCACGCTACGAACAACGTTGCGCCTGAATACGATTCCATATATCAGCATATATAACATATTACACGCGTTTATAAACCGCGCCGTCATTTTTACCTAAATTACAGTTAATGTACGTGGTATATTTGCTGTCGTGTTGTATATGAGATTCGGAATGCCGAAATGAACGAATCAGGTCCGTTGGAAATTGGAAGTCGTTATTATTGTTAAGTACAGTTATTACGTGATATGAATTTGTTTTTATTTTTGATATTAGTCTACAAATTTTTATTTGTTCCTCTTTCATAAAAAAATTGGTAATGATCAAACTCTTTATAACATAGGGTATACTTTTTATACTGATATTGATACGAGAACGAAAATGACACAACTACGTAACTAAAAAAGAAACCTAAAAATCATGAATCCTTCTGAGAAGATAGAAATGGGTTTTAATTGGATAAGGCCAATCAACAGTTCTGTAAGGCAGTAATTCTTCTAGTAACAAAAAAGGGGACTCTGACTAGAAAACACTATTTAATAGATTACATTACCTAAACGCCGTTTAATTAAGAAAAAAAACTACAAAAGCAACCTACAAAGAATTACATTTCTCCAAAATAAATACAATACAAAACAAACCAATTTATAACATCAACGTCTCCGTATTTCAATACTCAAGAAATAAGGAAATGTATACAATTGAATAGTGAACGCGAATTTATATCATTTTCCCTCGTTGCTGATAAATTTACCCCGCCCTGCTATACAGCAGATATCGCGAAACATACTGAGTGCAATAATAATAAAATTATGTAAATAAGAACTTAGAGGGGTGTTCGCGAAGTTAATAACACTATAATGTTATGATAATGCTAAGTAGCTTACAAACTGTACATTAAATGATCAAATCTTTGTTTTAAACATTTAAATAAGACTTTAGTTAGACAGCGCGGTCGTATTGCTTAGTTTAAGTGTTTCGGTTGGTACCTGAATTTCACATAATCGTAAAAGAGATAACTGTATTTATATTTACAAGCCTTAACTTTATGATCAATGGTATGGTTTAGACTTTAGAGCAAAATTTAACAAGATTGCGTGGTTCCTGAGGTCGAATTGGATCGGTTCACAACAATGATGTATCACCATTTTTAAGAAAATTTTGTTAAGAAAACGCAGTTGTAACTATTAGGTATGTGATTAGCACTAGATAACTATATTCTCTTTTATCAATTCCCCTCTTCCCTATTATATTTAATCTAGAAGCATCGATCCTTGTAAGAAGTACGATAGTATTGAGCGATAATATTAACGTTATCCAACAAAATGTTAAATATAAAAACAATGAAAGGGCTTTATATACAAATCAATATATTTAAACTTTTTTTTATGATTCAGTCATTACTGTTTTATTGGTCGTGTATGCGCTGGTTTTATTGCCTTTGAATGCGGTTCATTTGGTTGTGATAAAGAATTTTGAACTCTATTTTATAGCGTATGAAAAGACGACATAAAATGTTCGTTCGATATGTGTCAGGACAAATGTACTCGGTATTAAAATTTTACAGTTTATGTTTTTGTGACGGTCGGTTGCGAGGCAGTTTTGTTAATTGGCGTGTGTTTGTTTGTATAGTACTACTTATTAGTGCGGCGAAGTCAAATGAAATTCTTCCGTAATTATAAATTTGGATATCTAACCACCGGCTCGTCGATTTTTTTTTAAGTAGCGTAAGCCAACTCCACCCATAGACAATCGCCGAAGTAAGTTGCCTCGCGAATGCGTTGCCAGCTTAAAAAAGGAAGAGGAAAGAATGTGAGAGAAAAAAGATAAATAAAGGAAGGAGGAAGGAAATAAAAATATTTATATAAAAGCAAAATAATTTCTTATTTAATATTGATAAAAATATAATTTTCAATATAAATGAATTCATACAAAAATTAGGTATCATTATTAAATTAACTAATAAACTAATGTAGTTTCCATAATATTTGCTCGCATAATTTGTGGCTGAACGCAATTAGTCATTTATCATCAACTAAATTTCATAAATAATATATCGTAATCAAAGTTAGGGTTATTCAAATAACAATTTATTTAATTTCAGCGGTACTAAAAACATCTATAAGGGATTATTTTATTTATTTATTTTATTTATTTATTTAGATACACAGAGTTAAGTTATTTAAATAACGATTGCAAGAAAGATGCAATTAAAATATTTTCCAAACCAACGATTTTGAATAAATAATTGTTCCCTAATAAATTCTACAAATAGGTAAATTAAATATTACTATAGATTTAACTTTATTTTATATCATAAGTCCAATGATCTTTTTTTCTATTTGGTTCTAATAATTATTATTATTATTTAGATAATCTTGCCTACCAGATTTGACACTTAAGCTAGTATATGAAAAAGCTATTTTCAGCTTGATCATACATAATATATGACTAGATTACGACATTGTCAATCAAATCAATTCACTACAATTTACTTTCAAAATAAAGTACGAAACACAAAATTAAATCAATACTCTTAAAATAGCTCAGCATTTTCTAGACCCAAAAAGAACCTTCATTACTCAGACATTTACCTACCGAAGACAATTAAAAATAAAAGATGCAAAAAGTGACAGAGAAAAAGTAAAGGGCTCAGAAAAAGTGCCATTAATGCCGGGTTACAAATGCGAGCGAACCGCGAAGCCGGTTATCTTCCTGGGAACAGGCCGATGTAGCAGATGAGAATTTTATGAACAATCACTCTTGCTTTTTTTTTAATTCTGCGCTGCTTAATGGCCAGGTTTGACGTCTTTATTCGTCAAAAATCGTGAATGTACTATATTTAATTTTGAAATTTTTTTTCGATGATACCCGCTTGTAGTTTTATTATGAGAACGTATTTTATTTAAAATCATTTTTTTTTTAATTCCGTGTCGCTTAATGGCCAGCTTATCGTCAAAAATCGTGTTTGTTCTATATTTCATTTTAAAGTTTTGTTTCAATGTTAGCCGCTGATGCGTACCTACATATTTATAATTGAGACGTATTCAAAATTACTCGTTATTTTTAATGCTGCGCTGCTTTAAGTGGCCAGGTTGGACGTTTCTATTTAATTTTGAATCGATTCGATGTTAAGTAATACTTTTTTTAAATTACATATTTTAACGTATGGCAACATGATGCTTTATTATTATGGTGGGATTTAGATTTCTTAGTGAATTTAGATTGAAATATTCAATATTATGATGCTTTAAATTATCTTGATTAGATTGATTCATCTTTTTATATTTAATTTAATATTTAATAAAAGCAAGAATTTCTTAACGAAATCAAAATATATCAGTACATCTCAAATAAAATACTATGACGTACTTGAATAAAGATATATTTTCATTGACTTTTATATTATAGCCTTGGGTTTCAAATGTTTGAACATTTTTGAGAGTTTAAAATTAAAATACTCAACGTTCGTCAATTTTAAGTTGCAATAGACACGTCAGCATAACCAAAGTGAACGTTAAAAAGCCAATCTAGGTTAATACCGAAACTTGGAGTCTGGCGCGATCACAACTGACATGCAACCTTCATGCATACATATAGTGTGAAAACTGACTTATATTTAAAAAAAAAATAACTCAATCCATTCCTCAGCTTTTATTTCATTTGTAATTAAAAAACATAAATATACTCATTCTTATTAAATTATAATTATTTTATTGATACATCTAATTCTGCTATTAAAGCAATTTTGAATGGTACAAGGTCTAACAGAGTTTTATATTTATTTAAAAAAATATATGACTGTCGATTACTATTCAAAATTTGTTTTTTGAGAATTTAAAAACAATAAGTAAAAGACTGTTAGATTTTTAAATTGGTCTTTAAAACTTTGTTTATAATTTTGCCTTTTTTTCAATTAATTATTCCATTTGCATTATTTAGATGATTCATGTTTTATTACATTTAAAAATTCGCCGAAGCAAAGCAATATGACTGAATGTGACAATTTCTAGAATATTAAAAAAATATTGATCGTAAAAAGTTTATATGTCATAAAAACAAATTTCATTTATAGCGGAGACCATTTTAAAAATTTAGTTCGATAACCTCTAACGGATTTTTTAGGTGTCATAAAGATTAGATTTACGACTTGTCTAGACGACAGATTCAAATGTTGTGTGTTTTGTTCACTGATCCATAAAAAACAAAGGACTTTTAAGTCGGAAGTCCTTTATCTTTAGCAGACTGCTTTATATTTTCTTTGCTTAAGGATTCGAGGATCTTCATTCTTTTTAAAAAATATTTTGCAGCGAAAATTATCTCCTACAAATTTAAATCTCTTACCTATAACAGCTTTTTTCATTTCATATTCAACCCTAAGCAACCTTATCTTTAATGTCAAAACTAATTGTATCCATTCTATGATGAAAAATTGTTTTAATTCCGTTTCCTCGTGCAGCGTTCCCGAACACGTACGACATAGGAACCTTTAAAAGAAGAGCGTAGCTTTCCTTAAAAGGCCGGCAACACACTCGTGACATCACGAGTGCTCATGGGTGGCGCTGATCACTTTCCATCAGGTAAATAAATATAAATAAATATTGTCAGGACATTTATACACAGCGCCATCTAGTTCCAAGCTAAGCCGAAGCTTGTGTTATGGCAACTAGATAACGGAATAAATTACATATACATACTTTTCTTTTGTAAACACACATAGAATTCATAGCAACACCCAGACCCTAGAAAATTAGAAACGTAAATTACAAATATATTTTTCCGGTGTGGGAATCGAACCCACGACCCTTCGCGCAGAAAGCTGTTGTGCTACCACTGCGCCAAGCGGTCGTCAGGTAACGCGCCAGTTCGTTTGCCCCCTCTTATATACAAAAATAATAATAAATATTACGTCACAAATAAATCCTCAATAAAAACAACCTTTAACCGAAACTTTGAACATTCAAAAACGAATCCGAAAGCGTGTTCTGACCGGGAGATAATAGCCATATCCCCGGAAACATTTGCAAAACCAACATTGGACCACAACTCCAAGTGTGTAATTTTACGTATCTCGTGAAATGTACTCGCGAATGGACAATTACGGTATACGCTCCATTTCACTTACAACGGCCAGCGACATATATTGACGCAGAAATTCCTGTAATTGCAGTAATCGTTTCGCATTCGGTATTAATCTTTGTAACTTTTAATGGCTGGTCGTCAGGTGGAATGGCACAGCTTTGTTTTACGTGTGCCGCAATGATACAGGCGTGTTCATTGTGCTTCGTGCACAGAGAGCTCAAGTACATATTTAGATGGTTATGTAGTTGTTTTTTAAAGTAATTATGAATAATTTTGATGATTAAGAACGTAACTAATCAACCTTCATTTAATCTTAGATTTTAAATAAGGAAAAAATAAGATTTTTTAGGTTATGCGAATGCCTCTCTCTATGAAAATTTCCTAGCTTTCGATGGCTTACTGGCGTCTTAAAAGGAGATGAAAAGGAAAGAGAAGTAAATGTAGGCTAACATAATGGATGAAAATGGAAATATGAGCATTTAGCATCAGCAAACCGCTTCTCTAACTCTAACTGTTGTCTGGTTTTCTGTTGTAGCAGTACTCCAGATCGAACTAGCCTAGCAACCAAATCTTATTCGTCTAAATACTTTGAAATCATATCACCTAGACTGATCTGTACCTATAACACTCTTAACGCTACGACGTAGACATCTACGAAATAGCTACGGCGTAGCACCAGCGTAGGACGAGCATATAAATATTAGGGGAACAAACAAACAAACGCGCAAATTGACAGCTCCAACAAACGAATAGGCCTATCAGAGGATCTCGCGAGAGTGACGCGTGAGCTGTCACATGTCACTCTCACAAGGATTGAGCTCGCAGTGACGCCAACTAAATGCGGTCACCTCCGACGTTTTTCGAATACAAGCCCAGCAAATAGAATAAAAGTTTTATACAACTATTTGATACGAATTGTTTGGTTTAAAATTTTGCAGATGAGTGTTAGAACTATTTTTGTTGAACTATATACATTCAATACTCCAACGTTATAGAATGAGAAACTTTTTTTTATATACCTACACTTTTAATATCATATAATGAAATGATCGCCTGAAATTTTCTGATTTTTTGGTTATTTACTAAGCTAATAAATAAGTAAATCGGCTATGATTTAATCCACGAAACGGGGCGTTCTCGACGTCGATAATTACGTTGTTTGCAGAAGCGTTTAAATTTCCCTAATTATTCCGCGTTTAACGTTCGCCAGTTTGTTCACATTATGTAAAAACTGGGTCATATTGAGTTGCATATGTAGCACGTGAACTGCGTAATTACACCCGGAAACGTGTAATGATTTTGGCAAACAAATATGTGGCGACGGACGCCACTCGACTCGATACAAAACTTTAAATACCTCACCGATACGACCAAAATTATTTATGTTACACTCCCGCGCCCGAGGTATTAATTTTTAATTAATCTTTCAATCCTAAACAAATTATGATATCACCATTTGATACCCTCGCGTTGTTTAATTTAAAGCTTCAAAGGTGTTATGAAGTCCTGGTACTTTAAAATAAATATGAGTTTAAAAACACTTTCATAATTTTCGAATATGGAGGAAATTCATAACAACAACACGTCGCGTCGCGTCTGATTGAACTTGTGAAACAGTCACTTTGTTTACAAAACAATAGTAAAAGGAGGGTTCAAAAAGAATACTGATAGATATATACTTCAGGTAACTACAACAATGTTTTTGCATTCCCCGTTTTAAAACAATAGACACGTTTTATGAAGCGCACGTAGACGCTAGGGAACATTGCGAACTTTTCATTTATATTTATCAAAACTTCCTCTTTCCCGTGTAATTTTCATCAGTCTCTGACATTACTCTTTCCCGCTCTGTTCGATTTGATGGCTAAGTTAATTTATTAAAAAAAAACATAAACAGGGTGTAAACTCCGAAAACTGAAATCGTAGATGGTATTTCCCCATGATCATAGCGAAGTACAAATGACTTGATAGAATTAATAGTTATTTAATGTCTTAAATTTAATGCTCATTTTCCGATGAGCAATAGATACCCCGCATGCATACGCATTATACATTGACCCTGAGCGGTCGGTTGTGTAAAGTACACTGCTGATTTTTATATTGTGCACTTTATTAAGATTAATAAAAAATAAATTTATTAGACTTGCCGGACTAGAAAAATCTAAAGTAAATTGTGAGTACAAAATTGAATGCCATTTTTATAGTTATATAATATGTTTGGTATAATCATTGTCTGAATATAGACTTAAGTGTTTTACACCCAGTATATAATATAATAAAGTAAAATGTACAGAAATTGTCACAAAATCTTTCGGTCTCGTTAGACTTAGAGGAGCTAAATTTCAACAAATAAGTGTGAAGTTACAATTCCGCTTTACGTCTCTGCAAGAGAACGACAATTTCCTCTTGACGTTTCATTTTCTGTTACTATAAAATACATTGTCATATTGTCACGTATTCACGTTTATAGTTTGCTTACAGACAATACAACAGTTTAATATTAAGACAATTATATTTAATGGTCCAATCGACTACGAAAGTACATATTCAACTTTACAAAACATTTTAACAACAAACAATATGCCATTGATTGAATTTGTGAAACAATATCTTCTTGTCATTAAATACTACCACACATTTATTAAATACTAGCTGTGGTTCGCAACTTCGTCTCCGTCCATTTCTTTTTCTATTATTTCTTCGCTCCTTTTATTCGCAGAGTGATGTTATTTAGCCAAAAGCCTTCCTCGATAAATGGTCTTTTCAATAAAAAAAATTAAATTCGAACCAGTAGTTCCTGAGATTAGCGCGTTCAAACAAACAAATAAACGAACTCTTCAACTTAATAATATTATAAGTATAGACTTTATTGTTAAGGCAATTCATAATTTTGTATTTCTAAATACACTTTTATGCTTTTTAGGCTATATTTAAGGTATCACTAAAACGCTTGAACACAAATATTATTGTAATTAATGATGTAGATTGCGTAATCTTATCTTGCTTTGAGTTCATCCTATGCTACATAAAACTCGATGCAGACTGCTATCTTTAATCTTTACGTGCCCCCGACAGACAAACAGACAGCCAAAAAGTTATCTTGTAGAGGTTCCCTTTTAGGATTTCTAATAGCAAAATGTTCTACCTTAACTATACATTTATATTAAAGTTATCTTTAACTAGTGGTATGGAGGTAGCCCTCCATAACATTCCACATTTCTATCTCAATAATACGGTAAATGCCGCCGTGAAGCATGCCAGAGGAAAGGAACATTATTCAGGCAACGCTGCCAATCGCAAACTTTACGACGTGATCTCAAACTAAAAGTGGGGATACGTTATTAAAAAACTTCGAGACATCAGGTGGAAAAAAACGATACAAATAAATCGCTGTCTTTGGATTGCAAACAATAAATTCACTGGTGTATGAAGAAGGTACAAGATTATTAGGATTATTGGAAACGTTTGAAGGCCAGAAGCAATCCTTTTAATTTATGTATAAATTTCACGAGCTATTTAGAGAAATATTTCGATTTCAATTTAAGGATTTTGCGTGAATGTTAAACGTAAGTCTAGTCTAAAAATACATTTGATAGGAGATATCTTTTGAATATAATGTATTAAAAGCAGCCCGCCTGCTTTGACTCTTACGAAATTTTAGGACATAAGTACAAAATTCCGTACAAACTTTTATTATCAATTTCTACTTATTTAAGCTCTTTCTCGCCACAAAAAGTAAAGTCTTGCGTTACATTTATTTTTTAATCTTCACACAAAAGTATTGATTTACGAGAAAAATTTAAAACAATGCCACCTTAATTTTAGTATGCAAATACTGATTCTCTTTCCCCTTTTTTACCAACCTATGAGCTTAGGAGGATTAGGCAATGTGTTATGTCATACCGACCAAATCTCAAATCTGTCTTATTGCATCAAGAAGGTAATTTAGTACCCACGTCATATTACACACTGCTTTACATAATGGAATTAAAATATTATCACGTTTCAACTTTTACAGTACTATAACATATTCCTGTGGTTCGTACTTCGTACAAATGAATACAGCAAGCTTAATTATATACAAATATACGCGGAGATCTAATGTAATTGCATTTACATATGTAAATAAATTAAATGTAAAAATGCACTTAAAGTAATTGCAGATAGTAGTTGCATGTTGCATATAAATTTTTTGCGTGTTAAGTTGAGGTTTCATATTTGTATGCGAAAAATATACTTAGTACCTGATTAAAATGAAGAAAAAAATATATATAGAACATTACTTATTATTAGATAGGTTGTTTCATTATCCGTAGCGACCGCTGGTAATATACCGAGTTCTAAATCACGCTTACGATATTCGACACTTTGCATACATATTTATAAACAACTTCGACATCGAGGATCCTCTCTTTGGTCCATTTGAGCTACCAACCAAAAAAAAACATTGAAGTTTAACTGATTTATGTCTGCCTATACTGTATCCTTTAAGGTGGCGTAGCCCTTAAACAAAAATTCAATATAACTATTCTTTAATATCTTTCTCTAGTCGAAAGCATCTCCATAATAAACTACGGACATATGCCGTGATAAACGCAATTTTTCGTATCTATTACCATTGAATGGCACGCTCTGGCCGGGCGCCAAACTATCACTTTGACGGCAAGTCTTTCCTGAAGCAGTTAAATTAATTCTGTTACACTTTAAACCATTCCCAGCTGATGAATATTGTTATTCACATATGTGTGCATGCAATCTACGTATTGTCTCATCTTAATATATATAAATCTCGTGTCACAATGTTTGTCCTCAATGGACTCCTAAACCACTTAACTGATTATAATAAAATTTGCACACCATGTGCAGTTTGATCCAACTTAAAAGATATGATAGCTTATATCCCGGTATTGTCCGGGGAACGGGAATTGCGTGGGTAAAACCGCGGGACACAGCTAGTTTTACCATATAACTAGGTGACCCAACGCTACTTGGTTCACGCTGAACGTATCCTACCCAAAACCTATATTTACAATTTTTTTGCTTAAGAACCATCCTCGTATAAACAGGAATATACTTAAATAAGAATTATGTTCGGTTCATCTTTTGTCGAGTAATTTGCTTACCAACACATTTTGCGATTCATTTTTATATATTACATACTAGCTGTTGCCCGCGACTCCGTCCCCGTTAACTTTCATAAAAAAATTATTCCCCTGGAAACTGGATAAAAAGTATGCTATGTCCTTCTCCAGGTTCTAAACTACATCCCCACAAATTTTCAGCCAAATCAGTTGAGCCGTTATCGAGTTATAAGTGAAGTAACTAACACGACTTTCTTTTATATAATATATAGATTATAGGTACCGTATATTACGCATAAAGCATTTTTTTAATGTTTCTATCAAAATTTTAAAAATAAAAAAAGCAGTTATATTTTTTCGTACGGCGTTTCGGAGATTAATTCAGGTAGACACACAGTAAAGCTTTTAAAAAGCTTTCTATGCCCGGGTTAGTTTTGTACACTCATATGCAGTCAAACCATGCAGTATACCTCACTACATATTTTCACATGAAAATGAAATATTTGTTGGCTCAAATCTTGAATCTTATAACAATGTTTTGAAATCTGTAATTTTATCTAATACTTTTAGTACAATAGATCTGTCTTATTAATTAGAATTAAAATTAAAAAATAACTAAAAATTAATAATACCTTAAGAAATTATAAAAATAAGCATGGACTATTGTTCCTAAAATTTACGTTTTATAATGTCCATATTTCATAACATATGCCGGAATACTGAAACGCAACTTAAATTTAACTACAACTTAAGGTCCGAT
>DWAJ01005642.1:0-11270 GCA_018238005.1 Eurema mandarina | reverse complement strand
AGTATTGTTAAATATAAGTACCTTTTATGATATTCTATTAATATCAATAATATTATTTAAAAAGCAATAGCCATAATGGAATGGCATTTAAAATAAACTAAAAACATAATTTTCGCAAGAATTATTTGAAATAAAATGTACTAAGAGAGTAAATTGGTTTAACTTTTAAGAGTTAAGTACTTATACATCTATTTTTCCCGATATTTATTATGTGGATCACGTAGCCTCTACGAGAACTAATCGTCATCTAATCTAGCTGGCCAGCTCGCCAAAATGCTAGAAATATTGGTAAATATATTTATATAAGGCACACCTTATGCCGTACATTCTACATATTGGTGCCTTTTGATACTATAGCTCTTATCTCTTTGTTTTACATAAAAATAAAATAACCTTAACATGACATTGATAGAGGACATTGATATTGTGTTGTGCTGGCGACCTTATAATTTAACATTTTTCTATATAAGGTGAGGTTTTTCTAGTACAACTGTGCAAAAAAACGGTTAGGTCTAGTGGTCAGAGTGACTGACAGTCATTCTCCGTCTCGGTTTTATTGGGCCATAACAATATTTTGATTTAATCCCAACATAATTTTATATAGGTTAACATAAAACCCAAAGCATTCATAGATATAATATTATCCCTAATATAATTATTATTACTTAATAATAATTATTACTTAAATATTCTGTTGTAAACGCTCTGTTAATTTCAAACTGGCATATCAACGTACTTCTATTTATTGCAGAACTAGTTTCTTAGAAACCATAGTAGTTTGTGGTGTATAAAGATCTTCCCAGAAAGCAGAATTTAATATGCTAGAATTAGATAATATTCGCACTAACGTGCTGAAGTCTAATATTACTGTGGTAAATATTATTTACCTATTTAGAGCAAATTTAGAGGTTATAAAGGTGGTAGTGGCTCTTCGTTAAATTTTATAAACTAATGGTTGACACATATATATCTATGTGTGTTGGAGAATGATTACCTATGTGCCTCTATTTATTAGAATTAATCTTCTCTCTTATTTTTCTTTTGTGTATGCCTTACTCATTTTTCTTTTATGGCAAGAAATGTAATTTTGTTGCATACGATCAGGTCACCCTCCTGCCGAATTACCCGCCAAATTATTAAAAAATAAAACTACAAAGATACTCTACATTGCTGTACAACTGTTGAATACCTTATGACCAATCAAGTATATCACTATACCCTGCGTCGAATCTCAAAGCAATCTAAGAGATAACACAATCTGGTGGCTCGAGAATGAACATTAATATTTACTTATCGTGTCGCCCGAGGCTTCGCAGCTCAGGTGTCGGTGCTAATAGCTTCTGCCTTATTGATTACGAGCCTAGCGTGCAGCCTCGCTGTATCTAATATCTATTTAAGTTTACCATATAATGCAGAAAGTCACGCAAAAGTGTGTACTAGAATATTCATCGCAAAGGGTCATCCGGCTATTATTATTCGGCTGTTATTGGCTGGCCTAATTGTATTGCCATTACATAGCTTTACTTGATACGATTCGCTAATAAGAAGGTTCATGTTTGTGTAATTATTTATTAAGCTCGTACAGAACAAACGATATATTTCTATGGTTACTTGAAACGACAATTAACTGGAAATCTTTTGCTCTTCAACGAATATAATAATATTGTTTTTTGACATAGAAGATATAAGACTAGCAAGTTAAAATACGGAAGCAAATTATTTTTGCTGCTTTTTACTAATGTAATAGAGCTAATGACGGTCGTGGGGTCCAACTGTACCTGTATCTTGCGGTGATGTCAAAAAGAGCTTTGACTGAAAATGTAAATCACGACCCTTTAAAGTAAAAATCAACATTGAACAACCCTTTACCTTGAACAATTTTAATGCGCATTTGGAATAAATTAGATTTGTGGAGATTAGGGAAAAATGTTTGTAATCTTAAATGTGCTTCCCTGTTGACGAGGTCAATAACTTACATTAAGAATAAAAAAATAGATATTTTTTTACAATAGATACTTTTAGCACGTAATTACAATTTAATATTTTTAGTAACGAAATATTTATAGAACATAGGAGAGGTGTTACTTTAATTGCCCACGAGGATTCGTCGAAGTTGTTAAATACAACTGACATTGAAATATATATCATTATAACGACTTAGAGTTCGTTTACCATTCACCTACATATTATGTAGATATATAAGTTCCTTCCTACTTAATACTAATCTAAATAACTTTGACATCCAGAACCATACACAATATTGTACAAGCATATTACATCGAACACGTGTTTCTAAGATTGCTATGCGGAATGTTGGACGGATTATATCAATATATATCTGGTTAAATGTAAATACTTGCATATTGTGTTAAAAAATATCAAAATATAGCAAAAGCTAAAATCAGCGATTATGATATATCGTTCTTTATATAAATAACAATTTATATAACTTGATAAAGACACGTTTGTTAAAAAAGTAATATAATTTTAATACATACCAGGCAATACATTAATTATTTCTTTAAACCTTTTCCATCTGTTAAACAACTATAATACATATTAAATGAAATCTTCTAGCACAAGTTAGTATTAGATTTAAAACATTTAACTTTGTATATCGTTGTTATAACCATTGTATTTGTCAAGTAATTGCCATACTTACGATATTTCCGTAATATATAATTATAAGTTAAAAAACCGTACCGGTAATAGCTTTAGTCTAAAATTTCAACAATATTTAACAGCAAACGAGCTAATTGGGTGTAATGCTAACTAAGCTGGGTGGCGCAGCGTATTATTGCACTCATATTTAATGTGATTTACTCAACTATTTAGATGTAATGTTATTCTTTTTGGAATATTTGTTTCTATACATAAAAGCACTTTCTAAGTAGTAGTTAGTATTTACTAATATTAAATGTATAGCTACTGCAGTATGTTCACAGTTAGAAATTTATAATGATACATTTTGCGAGATTATAAGTAAATACTCAGAATTTATTGAACCGATTTATCACTTCCTTCAAAAATCCAAATATAAGTATAAAAACGATTCAAGCTTATTTAAAATATCAATAACGCCTTAACAACAAGCGTGAACATAAATTGATTTTAACCTTTGCAACATTTCTCTTGATTTTTTAGTATAAAACAAGAATCAAAAACACCAGTACCGAAAATTACCAACAGAAATGTATCCGTTACGTAATTAAATTTGCAACTTCTTAAACAGAAATAAATGCTAAAGTGAATTTAATAAAGAAAACAATGTTGGTTCAATTTGCTCTGGAAACCGCGAAGAATGAAGCAAATTGTTGAACTAATTAATCTGTAATAAGACTTCGTAGAACACAATTAGTTAACTTTGTAGACTATGTAGAAGTTACCGCAACACCTATTTCGTCTTGGTGTATGGAGGCGCTATAAACCAACGTTTATTGAATGTTTTAGCAAAAGTTAAATGATAGTAATGATATATTTGTATGTCATAAGGCTTAATATGATTGTATATTTCAAATTAGCTTATGTTTTAATTACATAATAATGTATTTTTATAATGTAGGTGATATCAAACCTTCTCAAAATTTCGATTCATTTTAGACATTGAAAGCCCAATATAAGTCAAGTAATACTTAGCTTACCCGTCAAGCTATGATCAGAAAATAATAAAGTCTTAACTAAGCAATTTCGATAGCTTTCAGCAGTCAATGAACTTCTAGAACAATCGGATTATTTCAAGATGGCGGCTGGCGATAGAGCACGTATGACGTCACTATTTCAACTGACGGTTAATTAATTTGCAGTCATAGTACAGGTGCTAGCGACGGGCTGTTTGCATGCTTCGAGTATTTGATCAAATCTGTTGACTATGAAACTAATATCCATTCATATTGAAATTGGATTACTCATTAGAGCTAGTGTTAGCCGGCTAATGTCGATTATAAAGTCAATACACACAGCAATTTCTACTTAATTTCTATATTTTTATTTTGCAGCATTCATTCTATTCTACTTAATAACGTTAGTAAAGAACAAAGAAAAATCAAACGATAGTATTTAAAGTCACTTATTAAGATATGTTTCACATAATTGTCGAATGAACATATACATCTACTATGTTGGGACGCAGTGACTTTCAAGCGGCAATTAAATCCTTTACTTTGAGAGCGACCTTTCCCACTTCAGACAATGTAGACTGTGTACATACCTAAAGCCATTATATACTCGAAGTTTGTCGAATTTATACGTCATGCAATGTTTTGCGAACATTCTAGAAGCTTTAATAGTTTAGAACAATGAGTATTGGTTTAATGTATCGCTAATGTTAAAACGTACCCAAATAACCAACATTATTTGCACAAGTAATCCATTTAGTGAGAAATAGTTTTCTCTGCTCTGATAACAAAAATGTATTAAAAAAAATTTACAGTTCTCATGAATATTTAAATTAATTTTATTCCAGTTTTACTTTTTACTCCCTTATTACTCTATTCCTGAAAAAAGGATTTATGCGAAACCTTTTATGCACGCCGTCAGTTTAAATTAGCCGTTGGGACAAAAATCAACAGTTATTTATGGTATCCCAACAAAAACAGAATAAGGGTCTCATTTGTCAATGGAATTCCTGTATATATATTTTGATTATACTTTATGTTTTGGTTCTTTTATATGTCATAACAACAACACCTAAAGTTTTTAATTATAATTAAAGTAATGATAATTAATTATCATTATATAGTATAAAACAAAGTTGCGTTATTATAATTATTATTATTATTCTTTAATCTTTACCGGTTATTTTAACCGATTATGTGATTTTATATAAAAGAGTGATTTAAGGGGAAAGTTTATATATATAATACATGCATAAATAAAGCGTAAAAATTCACGGATGGTCACTAGTAGATACTAATAAATAAAACTTAAACATAATTTTGCCGAATTTTAACGACTGTGTGAAAAACTTTCTTACGCGTAAAAATACCTATTCTAAATGAGTTTAATGAAATGTTACTAAGTAATATAATATCTTTAAGACATCGTCTGTGTAATATATAAATTATATATAAGTAAATTCTTCTTAAAATGAAACCACAAGGCGTTAGAGAATAAAATAAATATAATACGCCACAGTCCATTAAGCTTGGCACATTCGACGCCATCCGTTTCAGTCGTTACAGCCTACAGGCCATGACTTCGGATTAATGTTAGCTTCGCAGACTGTAAAGTATGTGTGAAATTCTACAATTTTTATATTAGAATTTATATTTTCGAAATATTTTTGAGTCTGGCTCTTTTAATAAAATAATTGAAGCATATTTTTCCGAATGAGGAGACGTAATATACGAATTTCGATATTTGAAGGTGAGAAAAATTTTCAGGTTTTAAATTTTGGCTATTTTTAAAATGTATTACTATTTACTGTATTTATTTAATTATCTACTAGGTATATTACAGATAACTACAAATGAATAAAACACGTTCTAAATTATAAATTTTAGATTACAAAATGTTAATTATAATGGATGAAAATCTGAAGCTTTTGTACATACTAATTATCCTTCGTACTATAATTTTGTTTTTTTTTATGTAATTGTAATTTGTAAATTTTTATACAACGAATAATAAGTATTTTTAGATAACACGTGGTTTAATTTTTATGTAATTTATTTAATATTATATTATTAGTTTAATTTGTAAGTAACGTCAGTAGAACGCATCTGCGAATCAATGAGCTACAAACGCTAATCGACTTAAGTGCTCGCCATCAGGTGGCTTTTGTTGTAGTTTTCCGGGAAACTTCGCCGAGTGTGTGAGCTTACAGCGGACCAGATGCTACGGCTTTACGAGTCGCAGTACGTTGTAGTTAGGCGACTTTACTCTTATATACGTTTCTTTGTATACGTGAAAATTGTACGTAATAATAGTTTTATATGATCGTTATACATTGATATTATTTCTACAATCTGTTATAGGTTTAATAGTCAGTACATTTGATAATTAGGACAAAATTTATTTGTTTGATTCCTTAAAAGAAACGGGCGTAATATTTAATATTATCTCACAAATTACTTTGTATATTATTACGTTGTGTATGACATGTTAAAACGTCTTAATAGATGAATAACTCGGTACTGCGCGTTATAAAAACACATTATATTATAAGGGTATTTCGCTAGTTTATATATCTATATAAAGCCCAACAAATTTTCATATCGGATTTGTTCGTTGTTCCATTGTTATACAACACGCCCACATACAAGCTATTCATAAATATATCGCGATACTGTTCAAAACGTCAAATATATGAAGCGACACGCAGATCCAATATCCCGATTCACGATAAACGATGAAACGGGTATTAAATTCAAGAGCAAATAAATCACAACTAAAATATTATTTCAATTCCATTAGTCGGAAGCAATATTTGCTCTGTCGTGCCTACGTCTGTTGTTATTACTTCTGTACGAATTTATTGTGATTGTGAAGCGTTTATACAGCGATTTTCGGACCTGAATTCACATTATTGATTTTCCACAAGCGACTCCATTTTAATTTTGTCGATGGCCATCATTAACACGCCTTGGAAATAAATTTGATCAGCACTAGTGGGGGTTTCCATTGCTCTTGAGAGATTCTCTTTATTACTTTCAGCAATATCAATTTCCATAAACAGACCCAGATAATTACGTAAATTGTATTGTAAAAGTATGTAATGAACCTCTTAAACATACAGTATGTTTACTATAAACTTCGTAACATATCATCCTAACTTTTTGAGATATTTTTCTTATATGAGGCTGGGCCACTGAATAAGCTCACTTAACAGTAGACCACCACTCGTAAACAGTCGTAAAGATACCTCACATTGGAAAGGATATGCGACATCTCTGATGAGATGGCATCTCGTCGTATGGTAATACCACCAAGGGAGAAATAGCTCAATTTAGCCTTTATTATTTTATACTAATTTTAACATCATCTTTATTGATGTTTAATATTATATAAACAAAAACTTTTCAAGATTTTTAGGTCTAGTTAATCTTTCTTTTATGTTCCCATTTGTATTATATTCGTGATCTTTACAAGAATGGCATGCATTCGATAACTCGCAAACTACGTAGACATGAAAACATTCAGCAAGTACGTATGATGTTATTTGACTTGAATCAATTACTCAAGTTTAAAGTTATTCGCCCTAACTTAGCCAACTATGTCCCGTAAAGTTTTCCGTCTAGAGCTAAACAATAAAAGAAACTTGAGCTTGTTTAGCCAATGTGAGTTAAATGTACAACGAAAGTATGCTTTCTGAAACGAAACTTTGCTAGTATTTTGATATTTATACATGCAAGGGAACAGTTATTGCAATATTGTTTGAATAGCTCAATTTTATTCAATACATGCCAAGGGAACGGATATTGCATTTTTGTTTCAATTGATCTTTTTTTTTTTCAAAATGACTTTATTATTTTATCCGCATAGTTTTTGTTTTCGTTTCTATACCGAGAGAAGTATTCAGGATTTAATCTACCTTCAGGGGGAGGCCCCGCGGTGGAGGCGGTATCCGTTACAGGATATCCCAGTGTAAACAAAAAAAGGATTAATCTACCTTTATACCAAGCTATCCATTCAGTAGTTACTGCGTAAAAATATCCGTACATACTGACAAGCTTTCGTATTCGGACTTTTGGGCTAAAAAGATATTACTTATATACTTTTTTATTGCTATTATTTATAATGAGGTATAAAAAACTTTTCTTTCCCCAGAACTGTGAAAACAAAACCTTTAACCTTTGTTTTAATTCAATACAGTTAACACAACCGTCACCATTATCTTGATAAATTTAACCTTTTTGTAGATCATTATCACTTGAATTAACGCGAGCCGTTCGTTTCGTGCTCAATATTCACGTTATCAACCAATAAGTATTAAAATGAGTTTTCACGAGATAAGACCAATTCGTCATGTTGACGTAGCGACAGCTTTCAGCCAAGTGGACCGTGAAACTGATAAAACTGGGATCCATCATTTAAGTTGGAACAGTCATTAAAATTTGGTATGGTTTTCCTAAACAACAGCAGTTGAGTATTATAATCTATGTAAGGTTTATTCATTAGTAATAGTGGTTTAATGAAACCACATCGAGATAGGTTGAGAATTAGATATTCCGTAATTTTGAATTTGAGATGTGTGTGAAATACGGTTGTCTTTTCATTATTATATTTTTGTTTTTCTTTTGTATTTATATTATAGATACTTTGTTGAATTTTTAATTAGCCACGTTGTGAATTCTTGACGGCGGATATTATGAATCGATTTTGTAATAATCGATATCAATATCTATTAAAAATTCGATTTGGAGAATGATAATAAAATAAAAGGGTTCTTTCGGTGATAGTTGTATGGTGTACGCATCTACAATGCATGCCCCTTAATATTTAATGTCAAAGCTCTTTGTAACAATAGGTAAGGAAACCAATTATTGATACGAGTGTCGTTTCAATAAAATCTTAACGATACACATTTCGAATGATTTCGATCTTACTTTCACACAGACAGTTTCTTCACACAAATGGAAGGCGATATAATATACACTATACAAGCTACCCGGGCTAGTAACCGCTAACTGCGTTACCCGGACTCGCCTGCATTACATCAAAGAGCTCAAGGTGCCGGGAAATCTTCTTAATCAACGCCTTTGAAGCTTCGCGATATTAATCTTAGTTGCGAAAGGATCTAAAAATGAAAGGTCTTAAAGAGACATTTAATGATTAATCTTGCTCTAGTAAATTTTATCGAAACGTTTTTAATTAAATATATGTCTATTTTTGTCATAAGTATACTAACCTTTTGTACTTAAGGGCCTCCTGATACAAAGCTATGATATTAATATAAATAACACACATGCTCCTTAATATTAATTACCTACATATGTAAATTTGATAACCAATTTCAATGCTAACTAACGCATACAAGGGAACTAAGCATGAACATAGCCGTATGCTTCAGTTGAACCCAAGTTTATATTCACAAATTGTACAGAAACATACTATTATAACCGCAGTTTCCCTGGACTGTGTAAATTCTAACTAGTCTCCAAAGTAGATTTCCCCAGATAATAATTAGTTAATTAATAATATCCTTAGTCTTTAGCTTCGTCTTAATTTCATGAATAACATTAATTTATTTATACCTTTCATAAATTTTCAACTTGAATGTGAAATCGTTTTGCAATAACATATGTTTTTTTCTCCTATTACAGCACAATATAGTACTCAGTGTTTCTTTACAAATAATTATAAAGGTTGCCTGGAAGAAATCACTTTTTAGTGATAAGGCCGCCTATTACATTTCTTCTGTTTCTGTATAAATAGTTTCTAAGTTTTTGTATGTAATAAAGGGTAAATAAATAAATAAATAAATATACAAAGGTACATTAAGGTCGGTAAATGACGAAGTATACTGTATTCTCTTTACGCCTTTGCTTTCTTCAGGCTTTTACAAAACAACAGTGTTTCACCTGAATGCAAAAAACAATGAGGAAGGTTTTATCGCACGTTATTAAAACAGAAAACAAATGTTTTCCGCCCGCCTGCAGAACACTCGATTGTTTCTTAACATTTATAAAAGCTGTGTGAATACCGTTTCTATTATTTTATCATACAATTCCTTAATATCAATGTATTGTTCTTAAATAAAAATTATGAATTTATATAAATAACATTAAATCCAATGGTTTTGAAGTTAAAATCGTAGCATTGTTTGAGATTGGAATGTCTTAAATTTGCCGCAATTCTACGATTCTTCAGTCACAACTTCTTTTAAAATAGTTGAAGAACAGATGAGAAATTAAACCTCAACACATTTATTACAGGTTTCATTTGCTAGTCTCACGACTAGTTTTAAAAATCATCTATTATACCTTTTTTCATAAAGAACGTTCCAAGCCAGTGCGCGAGCTAACAGTGACGTAAATTGTGAAAAATGGGTGCATTCTGTTGAGAGGTAATATTCACGGTTATTTGGAAACGCGTCCAATGTAACCACATTTTTCATCTCTCACTGCAGGGATCAAAGAGCTGCAGTACGACACTACTGAAAAATATTTTGTGCTTTTGTTTTTCGCGTGACAACCGTTTTGTGGGTGCCTATTTTAATAGTGGATTTTTAATCATACATGCCTTTTAAAAGTGCTATTTTAAAATGTTTAATATTTTAAATTATGTTATAAATAAGGAGTGAATAGGAAAATTCTCATATTAAATGTGTGGAGATCCTTGTGATGCTCTAATTTCCCTTAGAACAATAACAGCATTACTTATAATAAAATAAAAAACTTTTTGAAACACACCATGTAAAAATAAGGTAATAAAAGAAGGTATACTGATAATGAATATGCCCTAAGCCACTGATGTAGAAACATACGATCTATATAGACAGGGCAACAAATGGAGTTAACAAGACTGTATTGTCACCAAATAAGTCATATTGTTATTTGGGACACGTAAGCCGAAGTTCCGCGAGTAGTGAGGAGACTCGCAAACTTGTGGCTCATGACAAATTGAATGAAAGCCTGCGGTTGTCACTCTATTACGATATTTTTGTCAAACTTTATTCCGTCGCGTCCAGACGAGCACGGAGGGCAGACCGTTCTCGAACTTTCTATACTCTAAGTATCAATAAATGTATGAAACAATGAATAGTATGTTTTTGAAGAGAGAAAGAGACAAAAAATAGAGCGTACGACTTTCAATATGACAACATAAACATGTCTTGAAAGAATCTAACAAGGTAGCGGATGAATATTTTGGTTATTATACGTTTAAAGTGAGTACTTCGTTAGAATTTACGTAAAATGGGAATAGCTACTCGTATATATTTTGTTCTAGTTAGAACGGCGACACTTTTAATTAGTTCTAACTAAAACCTAATAATTAAGACATTTTACCGTAAAGTACACTTTCATTTCTACAATTAAAAGTTACAAGACATAAGAAAATGTATGTCATCGGAAGGGCTGAAGTAAATTACGTCTGGAAATAAAAAACCAATATGATCTTAGTATTCAATAAGGTTCCATTGTTCGTGGTACGGGAGAGCCTATTATTTAGTGGTCCAATTAGCATGCGAACTGGAGAATTAATAGAATACGCGAACCTGCCTATATGCTGTGATGGACCCCTTGTATTTGTTCATTAAAATGGAAGGAATATAAGACAAAAGCTTTTGAAACTGAATTGTGGTTTTCTATAGAAGAGAAGTTCCTCAG
>DWAJ01005641.1:0-11270 GCA_018238005.1 Eurema mandarina | reverse complement strand
TTATGATTATAATCTGTGGTATATTACAGTTCACTGGATCTAGATTAACTCTAATGACTTTACCCTTAGTAAAATTCTGAGTAACAAAGAAAAAGTTTACAAAGTGTGCCTTTAACCAAGTGTATAATAAAACAATTCAATACTCAATACACTTTGAAATGGACATACAGATCATTAAATCTATATTAAATGCAAATTTAATATAGATTTATAGATAGACTAAAACAAGATGTCTTCCGATTGGTTCTATATTATATGAATATTACGTATGTTTATCTCGCTTACCTTTGCGCGCCAACTGCATGAATACAATACAGTATTTTGTCATAATTGCTAGTGTTCGACATTTCAGTGGGCACCAAATGCCTGGCCGTTAACCCAGCATTATTTTTGGCCTCCAAATCCGCCCCAAACACAATTAAAGCTTGAACTATTGATTCGTTTGTTTGTTTAACTGCCAGATGCAAAGGAGTGTTGCCATCATTATCGCCTATAGAATGTTCAGCGCCTCGAGATAAAAGAGCAGTAGCGCATTCCAATCTGCCCCTTAATACCATAATGTGAAGGGCGGTTCTCCCGTCAAAGTTAACAGCGTTTATATCACAGTTCTTGTCGACTAGGGCCTCTATGACTTCCCGGGATATAGCCCAGTGTAATGGAGTGCCTCCACGTTTCATATCCTCTTGGAACAACTTCGGTCTATTGTCTTGAACAATATCACCTACAATACCTGAAAAAATGAATAAATTAATTAATTTTATAGCTTTGTATAAAACATAAGTTATAAGAAAACATGTATGAAAGAAAATCTTAATAAAATAGTACCAAGCAAACACTTATTCAGATCCATGTTATTACCAGAATGCTTATGTGAAATATGAGTGTAAACATATGATGCCTGCTATTTAAAAGAGCACGCTTTAACCAATCTTACTTATATAGAATTTGTTAACTGGCTATTGTTCGACGTTTTAATCTGACATTCGTAAGCCTGAAGCCTTATAGAAATGTAATTGGCAGTGATGTAAGGTTTGATTACTCATATGAAATTCCGAGTTTCATAAATAAATATTAAATCTTTTTTAGTAAGTAAATTGTAACCGAAAATATTTGATTAATCTGAAACTGGCTAAGGTTTCAGTGGAGGCCAAAGCGGAAGAATAAAAGACTGCATTTAATTTTATTGTGATAAACTTCCTTCAAACATTGAATCTCTATAATCTAAAAAGTTGAGACTTGATAGTCACTTGAATCTATTTTAGGCAAACCAAATTGCAATGTTATTGTGAGCTAAACACTTCCGTTTTTGTAAAAAATACAATAAAATACCATAATTGATATTTAAAAGAATTTTCGAACACAAATTTTATACATCCAAAAGTAAAAATAAGTTTTAAATTAAGTTCTAGTTAATAGCTATAAATTTTTTAAAGACTGTTGAACCTCACCCGGTATCGCCTGACTAGTACTAGCAGTGGCCCGTTTAGTAGCGGTCATATTGACATCGGCACCGGCTAGCAACAATGCTCTGACACATTCAGGTGCATCGGCCAAACAAGCCATGTGTAAGGGCGTGTAACCTTGCTTGTTAAATAGGTTTAAGGAGGTTGACGTCTTGTTAGATATAGCCTGAAAATCAATATTTTAGACAAATAAATACAATACATTAATTGGATGTCTTGGATATATTTTGACAGAGACTACTATTTACAATAAGCATTATGAATATTACTAGCTTAAAAATAAATAAATGATTTTAAAGACAGTAATATACAAGATACAAGCCAATCAAAAACATAGATGTGAAATGAGAACCAAGTTCAATATTATTATAAATGCCTTGGCAAACCATTAAACTTGGGACACTCACACATTTAGATCTCACTTCTTTTGTCGTTGAAGTCAATATAGGCCTGATTACATGTTATGTTATATGTTAAGTTAATCCACATAAAGACCAGATTTGCAGGCCCATAGACCACGGTGTATTTTGTAGGATTTTGAAAGACAAACCTTTATTATAGTAGCTTAATGGTAACATAACCTAAGTTACCATTAAGTGACTATAACTCTATTTTGTTCTTTTACTGTGTCCTTTTCTACGTTATAATTATTGAAGAAAATTATGAAACATTATATGTGTAAACTTTTTTAAATACGTTACAAAATATATCCATAAATAAAGGGACAGGCTTACGTTTGCGAGGCCTATTTAAATTTACGTTTGTAAAGCCTATGTGTAGCTGGTATTTTTTCACTCGTAAATGGGTCTATTCAATAGATTCGCTTTCTTTTATTTATTTTTTTGTTGTCTCAACCGAGGCCATTGTGCAACTGAAGAAGAGGAGTCTCTGATCAAAACAGTCAAGCAACGTGGTTCTAATGCGCGTATACGCGTTGTATCTGCGCATTTAATCAAATATCAGTACATTTCACGATCCCCCCATGTGCTTAGGGTAGTAGTGCCTTTGAATTGCGTATACGCGCGTCATCTGTGCATCGTCGGCGCGTTTAAAATGCGCCGTGTACTATGGGCCTCATTTTTGATTACTTACTGATTCTTACATCCATAATTAGGTAGAGGGAATAATTAGGTATTTATGTTAAGTGTTCATAATAGAATGTAATTATTTAAAAATTATCAGTTTTCTTCCTTTCCTTAGTATTCATCTAATTATACCAAATTTTAGGTCTCTAGGTCATCTGGAGTCAGTCAGTCAATGATAAAAATGAGGATTTTTGGACATTAACATCTAAATAACCATTTGAGTTATAGATAAAGCTTATGAAATTCTCAATATACCAGCCAAATTTTATATGTTTATGTGAAATAGTTTTTGATTTATGGGGGAGTCAAAAGTGGCTCCAAATTGTTCGTGTAATATTACACATGGTGCGGCTCGGCAGTTCTATTTATTGAACTTGGCTTGACACGCTACCACATGTCTAGATATTATCTTGTTATAATAACTGATTTCTTGTATTAAATTACTATGCAAAGACAAATAAATTATCCAAATAAACTCAAGAGACATTTGAACTAAAAATTAGTACTTACACTAATAATTTCTTTATTACTTGCTGCAGCATAATGAAAAACAGAGTTTCCATCGAGGTCAATTATATCAATGGAGCAGTTCATAGAAATTAGGCTCTGCACCATTCGCACATTTCTTGATCTTATGGCTATCTGTTGGTTAAAATAAATTATTTCATAACACTACATATTAATATATTGTATTTTCTGTAACAATCTTAAAAACAGTTAACCATATTTTTATAATAAAAGATATATTTTAATTTTAATTACATTCATTCCTATATTGTTTGTTGACTATTGATTTTTTAATTAAATTTTATAACTAAAGCAAAACATGTCATAAATGTAATATTGTTAGCAAAATACTTAATACTAAATAACAAGCCGGAATATTTAAACGCAACTTAAATTTAAGTACAACTTAAACCGATCCGATTTGACCGTTTGCCATACAATTTGGATAAAATTACGAGTTTTAAGGCGTACTTAAATTTAATAAGCGTACGAGTATTTGGCCATAACAATTTAATAACATCAAGACTAACCATAAGTGATGTAGCACCTGTTGCCGGATCAATCTCATCAATGTGCCTCTGGACATCAGGTTCATTAAGCAACTCATACTGGCCGAAGTGTGCTACTATATGAGCTATAGTCCATGACTTGTTTTCACTGAGTATATCACATACTTTTTGAAGAGCCGGAGCGCTACACTAGAAGTTTAAAATTTAGTTACAAAATAAGCTGTTGACTACAGAAACAGTAAGAAAATTCATTACTTTTTATATAATACAACATATTAATAAAAGCTATGGTAGTAAAAAGGGAGTAATAAAATAGAGAAAGATCATTTTTAAAATATAGTAGAGTATCCATTGTTTTAGTTAAAACTACTATCCCAAACAGGTACTTTAAACAATTTAAGGATAACTTAAACAGTTATTACTAAATGCATTTAAGTTAGTTTATATTGTTAAGTTATGCTTTCCACTCTACAATACATAATTATGTTTAGAATAAGAGATATGCTTGTACTTAACACTTTGTGATTACCCAGACATTTATCAGTGATTAATAGAAAGGTTAGGCTATGACCTACTTACAATATTCTAATGATAACATATCATTGTCTTTCTTCGGAAATATATTTAAAGAAATTCAAGTTTCTTATAGCTGGTATCAACATACATATAATATGGCAATTGTTAGCTATTCAACATGTTTTATCGTTATTAAATACATTCAAATGTTTCTGTTTGATTCAAAGCTAATATCCACAAATATTTACCTCTTTTGTTACTTTCACATATACTGGTATTCTTTCCTTGAATATTATAAACTTTTCTTCACATATTTCCTTATTTTCGGATCGGAATAAACTGAAATAGAATCACATTAAATATCCCATGAGATGAAATAATTTATTTCGTCATATTTACTCATTTTTATTAAATTACACTGACCTGTACATTTGAGACAAAGTCTCAGTGAAAGGTTTGTGTAAAATGATTTCATAGTATTTGTCGTTGCTATTTTTACCATCGGCGGGAGTTTTTGGTCCATACATAAGTATTGAATCATCTCTGTAATGTATGGGTCTGGAAATGTAATTGTCCGACCGGACTTCGATGACTTTAGTCGGTGGATCTTCCACGGCCAACCAGTTCCGAAAAACTAGTGAAAAATATACTTATTAATCAATTGCTGTAACTTAAATGAAAAATTAATAATAAAGTAAAACTTACATGAGTTGAACATTTTCCTTTACTTTAAATTTGAGTTCAGTTATATAATCTCACGCGAATAAAACATATCACGCATTACTAATTGTACGTAATATTTCCTTTCACATAAACTATCACTTTTTCCCTTTATTTATTATTTCCCTAAGAATTTAATCCAAAGTAAAATTATGGATCGGTCTTTAATGTTTTTAAGATCTTATTTCATATACAGTGACAGACTTCAAATCATCAAATGACAATGACTTCTGCTCTCTTCACTTTTTTTTGAGTCATGGCTATTTGCCAAGTGTCAAGGTTAATCAAGAGAACTATTTTTATTAGATCTTATATTTTTTACATTAATATTTCAGTTTAAAAAATTATAATAAAAATCAACTTCTAATTAGAGTTAAATAAAATTATATAATTTGTGTTCACACATTGATTTATATTGTTTTTGTTTATATTGATTTTTGAGCATATGTACTTCCGAGAACTGTTGAATGAACAAGAATGCTTAAAAATATGAGCCTTAATTTCATTTTTGGGCCATGTTCACTCTTATAACTTAAAATGCTCCAGTGTCCCCCAAATTTCGTCCCAAACATGCGTGGAGGTTTTAAACTAGTAAACAACATAACTACCCAGGTCAAGGTGGTTTTTGAAAAAAAAAATGTTTGGTACATAACATTTATTTATAAAATACACAATACAGAACGAAATATAACATTAATATTAAGAACTAAAATTAAAAAATCTTTGGTACAAAGTTTTAAGGAATGACAGCTTTTGACTAGTTACACACTATAAAATAAAAGGAAATTTATTAAAATGTATGTAATTAATACACCATACTTAAATTTCAAGTCAATAAATATTACAGTGCATTAAATTATTTTAATATATCCCATGTAAAGTGAATGTTTCGTTATTTGAGTTAACATGTTAAAAAAATTAATAATAAAAGAATAATTAATAATAAACTAAAATAAAATCTTAGCAAAGCAGATCTTTTTTCTATGAAAACTGTGACACTAAATAATAGATAATACTATGCTAAATGATAAAGTTATGACTTCCATTAGAAATGCCACTGTAGTATATTTTATGATATTGTATAAAGCATCTTACATTTTAATTAAGCCAGTCATTATATTTGTACATCAAATTTTATTATTAATAGGGTTGTGTTTCAAAAATTAATATATAAAAACCATAGATGTAGAACATCAAAGAAAATAATGTCAATTAATATCCATGAATACAGATAATTTGATGCTAGCCAGTTTAAGGGATATAAGTCTGCATTTAGGGTTTTTATATATTAATGATTCAAATGTATGGATGACATGAATACAAGTATTTTAATTAAGTAAATCAAATTTAATAGCTTTGATATATGCAATGTTCATACGAACAAAGTTATCAATATCTATATTTTTTACTAGCTTATGAAGAATAATATGATTTAAAGATACACATGGACCATTACATAAGTTTGTAATATATTAAGAATTTGTTCCTTTCACGTTAAAACTTCTTTTACCTAATTGCCAAAACCAAATTTATAAGTTCCAATTACAAACAAACAATTTTGATACAAATTTTGCTATAACACTCAGAAGAAAACCTCACAGAGGAAGGTTTATTCTAAACTATACTGCATGATAACTAATACTAGAAAAGTAATTAAAATATATTATTGTAAAATTTATGAAAATTTCTTTATCCCTTGCTAGTTTTGTAAACATGCAGTTGCATGTATCCACTAGTTGAATATTATCCGTGAATATATTTTTAAACCTTTCTTTAAAATCTCTTTGTAAGTTTTTTATAGAAACATATAATTTGTTTTAAGCATTTTACCGTTTATGCAGCATGGCTTTGATTATGGTTGGATCCAGGAATGTTATCGGGATTTGCAAGAGGATCCAATTCAGCAAACAGTTTAAACCAAGCCGCCCTGTCTTCCTTTTTCGGTGTTGGTACTTGTTTTGTTGCTTTTTGTGGTGAAATATTCTCATCCCTAGTCATACTTACTGGTTTTAAAGGATTCTCCATAAAGGTTCCACTTAAGCTCTGAAAATTATTAAATAATTTTTAAATATGAAAGTGAAGAACATTAAATTATATTTAAAATATTTCTTATATTTAAAAACAATTCAGTTGAACATCCTGACATGGGACCATACAAGTATTACTCGACATACTCTCTCCCCTCTCTAAATGTGATGTAATATTTAATAGACTACAGGCCTATGTTGAAAAAATTATGGGTCATTTGAACAACCAGACCTATCTAGAACTATATAAGAGCATAAAATAATAAGATTCAGCACTATGACATCACTTGTAAGCTGTCCAACTGGGTGCAGGTGAGAATTCGAAAGTACAACCCTCGATTTTTTCCCCATTTCGCACGATTTTTGTACGGCGTTGCGGAATTAATGGATTAGAAGCAGTATTGAAATAGTATGACACAGATGTCGTACAAAATCAAATGACCTAATTTACCCCGGTAATTGTCGAAAAATAAATAAAAATTCCGACTTTGTGCCGCCCCAATTTTACGGCACTGCGTGTTTTCGTATTATTTTTAATCTATCCATCAGTGGTGAGAATGCGTACAAAAATATGTGACCAAAATGTACTCACTCTACTTGTCGTACTTTCGAATTCTCACCTGCACTCAGTTGGACAGCTTACAATAGAAACACATCATACAAGTATCCATCTCCCCTTGTTCTCCCCAGTTTGTTTTTAGTCTAAAGAAGCTATTTTTTTTAAATATTACCTGTAGCAGTTGAGATGGCATAAAGGCAAAGTTTGCAGGCATGTCTCCGCCTCCCATTTGCAAGCCAGCTAAATCACCATTTATGTCCGCTTTATCTTCCTCTGTATTGATAAGAGTGCCTGAGGTGGAAGGCTCTTCATTTGTTTTAAGTTCTTGATCTTCATTTTTTTTCTCACCTGCCGGTTCATTTGATTTCTCTTTGGGACTACTTTCTATGTCTTTATACTCATCCTGAAACATTTAGATTAGTACAGAACTTGTAAAATTAATAAAAATACACATATCGTTAGATTGTATAGAAGTATATTAGAAAGATGGAAAGTGATATTTAAATGACTAAATTATCACACAAGAAAAATATCATTTTCTGAAGGTACAAAATCACAATTGCTAGTTATGATAAATAAATGTAAAAGCAAACCTGAAAGAAAAGCAGTTGATCCTTATCAGGAATAGCACTCTCTTCTTCATTGTCATTTTCTGATAAACTTTTTAAGATGCAAAATTCATACTGAGGTGCTGCATTCATACTATCGATAGTAGAAGCTAGAGTTTGTGCCACTTTTTGGGAAAAACCCAAAAAAGAATTTTGGTAGTTTGATAAGACATGAGAGAACATGTTGCATCTGGCAGCTGCTAATAGGTCTATCTGAAAATATATTCAAAAAACAACATATAATCTGTGCCTACTAATAAATTATGTAACTTCTTATATTAGCATCTTACTTATTTTGCAGTAACAATGCTTTGAATGTTTAGAAAATAAAAATTTGATTTACCTTTTGCAAAACATCAAGGGTCAGTTTATCAAATACTTTCTTGCTTTCTCTTACTTGGCGTTGGGCTTTACGAAAATTATCAAGGCCGCGACCAGTGTCTGGATCCAATTGAGCGCTAGTTGATTTCATCCAACTTAATGCAGCCCGGTACTCAATTCGAGCCTTTTCCATAGCTGAAACTGTAGCTCGCATATCTTTCACAGCCCGACATCTAAACGTCTCAACTTCGTGATATAGCCTTAATAACGGACTCCTTACTGATACTCGCTGCTGTCCAGCATAAGATATAGCTTTTCCAGCTGAAACCATATGTTTACCAGCTGCGTCATTGTTCTTGCCAGCATCTCGTAGAAATTTGCCAAGAGAGTTTTCTTCCTGTGCCAAAACGCATATACGCTCTTGGTACTGATCTAGCACTCGCTGTAAATTCAAACAGCTATCAGATATAGACTGAAATAATTCTAGCTTAGCATCAAGTTCGGCATCGGACGCAACAACACATTCGTCTTCTTTAGTCCCTAATTTCTTTAGAACAGTCTTTTTGGTCACCCAGTAATGATGTTGCATCATATTTTTAGCAAAGTTAAAAGCTTGATACAAAGAAAGGGGACAAAAATTACATTGAAGAAATAAATTCAATTTGCATTTTATATTAATCAGTAGGTATTCACTAATCAGTAGGTAATCACTAATCAGAACCTAGTATAAAAGTCATTGTCAAATGATAAAACCCTTGCAGTGTTGCTGTATTGCACACTTGCTGTTAATTAGTAAGCCAGGGAATTGCTTAAAGTATTTGTGCTATCCCATATGAATTTTCAGTATAATGCCAGTGTGTGATAAAACTGTTTAAACTTTGTAAAATTCAATTGATAAATGTTCATGTTGATTGTATTTGTAGAAGCCCTTGAAGCTTTATATCTTTAATACTTCTGTAAACTTTTTTGTCTATGTCATGTTCTATCTTTGATAGCTGCACAAATTGTCTATGATTCCATATTTACAATCGGAATGTAGAATGGCTACCGCGTTTTGCATTATTTGCGAATATATCGTTGAGACAAAATAAAAAGATAGCAATTAGTATGCAGAATTATTTTCGATGAGACAGACTCCTTAAAATAATTTGGTGGACAATAATATGATGAATTGTGCTAGTGATAAAATACCCGGAGTATCGTCTTCGCAATCCTCGAAGAATGTCAAAGAAGGTAAGTTTGTGATTGTCAGATTTATATGTTCATTGGTTATGATTTGAATCTCTTATAACGACAATGATTAATGCATAAAAAAACAGAAACTTTGATAACGTTTTACTTGGTAGGTTTATATTAAAAACATAAGTTTTACAGTTGTTTTAAAGACTATATATCCACTACTAAGCTAAAACCGGATAGTAGGCAAGTAATAGATGTATTATGTATAAATTTTATTTCAAAGTTGCTATTTTGCTTCATTCATCAGACCGAAATGAACTTGCAAATATAAAATGTAAACTATTAATACACATATTCTAAATCAGTCCAGCCATTTCTTGTTTTCATATGTTTGGTGATGAATATTTTTCTTAATGTATCTTTGCATATTTTATTGTGTATTCATTTATATGTAATATGTTATTCTTCTGTATACTATAAATTATTTTTATTCGTTTCGCTTCGTAGTAAATACAGTTTTATACTTAACACAATAACACTGGGGGACTGGTGGCTAAACTAGGCTTTGGACCTCCATTTTAGGACATTAAGTCTCAAACGAACAGAAAAAAATGAAACAATGAAAAGTTTCTTTATGTTCTACCAAGAAAATGTTTACTATGAGAGTAATTAAAACCTTTTTTAATGTGTTTAAAAAGAAAATATTGAATCATTATACCATATGACAAAATTTAAACCCTTTACCATTCATGTAGTTCTAAATCGACAATGTTTAAATGATTTATCCGGACTTATAAGTCTCTTTATTTAATAGCATATTATGATATATGTAGTTGTATGTCTTATTGCCAAATTATGTGAGCTAAAGAAATTTAATATGCTTACAATTGGACAAGTACACCTTAATATTAAACAACAGAAATAAATGGCAAATATAGTAAATATACAAAAAATAGAATATAATACAGACATAGATAGACATAGACAAAGAATTTATAAATGGTTTTCGGTAGCTTTGATTATGTTGTAATATGTATAGTAATAATTATTGTTTTGATCGGAGACCAACAATAATTCATATAAATTAACATTATACTTCATTACACTACCATTCTTATTGCAATTGGTTTTTAACTAAAAACAACTATCAATATTTCTTGTAAATTTAGAAATACAAATTACCCAGTTTGTTCTATTACCTATTAAGTACTAAGATTGATGATATGTACCAATTTTTTCGACAATTCATTCGTTCAGTCATCATACTCCCTTTGATTTTAAAGCATGTCCGTTGTACGATTCCCAAAAAAAAAGTGACATAAATTTTAATATGTAAAGAATAACATAAGAATACGATGTCATTGCTCAAAAGTGCCGTTAAAATCGTTAAAAGTAATGAATTTATGCAATCACTGATTCACCGATGCCGTTAGGTCAAGGGCATTCGATTCGCCGGTATTCGATTGCAAATAAGAAAATCGATATTCTTGAATACAATTTACACGAAAGAGGCTCATTAAATTATGCAGAGTTTGAGCATGTGTTCTTGAGTATAGTACGTGTCACGAATCTTTAGCGCTGAACGAACCCAGAAGTCAAAAATAAGGTATCGAGGTAGCGGTGCGGCGCGCGGGACGCGTGATCGTCGAGTGCGCGAGCGTTGATTGGTTGTCCCAGTCGTGTTGTCTTTCTCGCACCAATACGTTAATTACGAGCGCGATTCTACCGATGCGCAGCTATTCTCGTCAATCGCTAAACATAAATGACGCGTACTAT
>DWAJ01005640.1:0-11271 GCA_018238005.1 Eurema mandarina | reverse complement strand
ATGTCTTATTCCACCTGTATGCCAAAACTTTAAGCTTTAATCCATTCTTACGTTTTGCGTGAAAGAGTAACAAACACACATACAATCTCATAAACTTGCGCATTGATTAAACTACTATTTTGATATTATTATGTGTTGCACGACGTACATCGTACATTATATCACAAATAACATTAAAATATGTCAATCTTTTATGCGTAGGTACATAATACTTTAACAGTAGTTAAATATATAAAGTAAATGGATACATAACAAAATGAATTACGCTTTAATTCGGTCTAAATAGCAATTTAACCTTCATTGATAAATCAATGCAGTAATAAATTTTTGATAATAATGATAACAGATTAAGGTTTTTATCAGATGCTACTAAATATAAATAGTAATTTATATTATTGCGTTAATAATAATTTAATAGACGTATGTGATATTATTGACGTAGGACATTAATTTTATCGATAGAATATAATCGTATTTTGTCATTAATAAGATTAAATCCGTTCTAAGCCTATCATCTACATGATGTTTACATTATTATTATTTTTTATTTAATCTTTATAACATTAACATCAAATTATAATTATGGGCACCCGACTACTGAACTAGTAAAATACTGTATCTCAATATAAGTTTTAACTTTGTGAATTTCTATTTGGTCAAAGTTGTATACACGATTAAGAGCAGCACATGTTAATATAAGTAGTTTAATGTAATTTTACCTGTATATTTCTATTGTGTAAACCTCACAGTGTATCTAAAATAAATAAATAAATAAAATAAAATTTCTTGACCATGGATACAAAGTCCTTCAGTCGCAATCTTATAAGTTCTTTCTGTCCTTTCTTCAGTTTCCTTCTGACTTTCGTTAAGTGATAGTGAACGGCTCTAATATGCACTTTCGAATGAATTCTTCATTTCCTGGACACTTATTCGCTAATTTACTGCATGATTTACTATCAAAATCAAACATTAAATCACTTTATACACAAACAAACGCATATTCAGACGCCGCCAGATTCCCGCCAAAACTTCAATCTCTCGTTAAGTCTCTAATGAGTTGCCAGCATTTCAAAATGAATTTTTACCCATTTTAAAATTACAAAAGGGAACAAGAGTACATTATGGTACAGCACCACAGGTGTGCATTTATTTTTGAGGGTTAAGTAATGAGAGTTATTTAATGTTCACATAACTACATGTATATGTGATAAGACATAAACATCAAAACTTATTTTACTTAGCCTTAAGTTAAAACTTATAGTTTTTTTTTATGTACAGATATAATTGTATAGTGTATACTACATTATTACATAAATGGTTGCTTGGAAGGAAACACTACCAAGCGATAAAGCTGCCAATTGTAGACAATGTGTCTTTTCCTTCATGTTTTCGTTTTTTCGTTGCTTCATTTTAAGTGAATATAAAGTTTGAAAGAAATATATAAATGTTAATATTATGTTTCAGTGCAATACCTAGGCAATCAGACAGGCACTAGATGTCTAGGCAACTATCTAGTCAAGGGCTTGTATAAAGCCTTCCCCAGTATCAGTGCAGCTGCTTCTGAGCCAGTGGTCGCTTTGCCCGAAATACATGGCCCGATCACTTTAGATGAATCTTGTAGGTCAGTAATTTCAACCTTATTGCTGTTGTTATGTCTATATTTCATCGAATTATGTCTGTGTTAAAAGCTAAGGCTAAACAAGTATTATTTCTATTCAAATAAATATATTTGCTTAAAGTAAAATTACATACAATGTGTTCGACAAAAAATTATAATAATTTATAAAAATGATAAAAGCAAATCTCTACTATCTACTGATATTTTAAATGTGAAAGTCTGCATCTATGTTTTAAGCCTATATAATTTTGTTTTTAATTTCTAATAATCAGGCTCTTAGGACCAAAATTTGAATGTGTGTAGAGAATAATATGTTTCCATTTTTTTTTTAGATTTTTAGTTCTTGTAAGTGCCGGTGTTTACAAACGCATCCAAGAAGTGAAAGGCAACAGCGAAGAAACGAACAAGCAATTAGCGCAGAAAATAGTCGAAAACTTTCGCAAACAATCCTCTAACTCCAACAAAAACGTCAGCCAAGCCGTCCTCGAGGAAATCGAGGATGAATTTCTATCATATTGCGTGAATAATAACCTAACTCCCAAACCAAATACGCATATAACACTGCTAATTCGCAATTTTAACTTCCTCCCGCCAATCCCTCAAAATGACAGCTGTCAAAAGCAAACGACATCTGTCAGATTCAACCCGATCGTGCAATCGAAATCGAATACGCAGTTAAATGAAATCGATTCCGAATTATATTCGTCGGGAACGAATGAGTGCGAAACGAACGATTCGAATGTTGATACGAATCGTTCAATCGAGTCGACGTCAGATATTTATCCGAATAGACCGTATGAGAAGGATAGGAGAATAAAGGGATATGTCGATTTTTCGTGTTATTATGAGAATGTTGCTAAGGCTAGAAAAAATGGCACGTTACCTAGTTTTATTAAGTAAATGGTGTGATATGTTATAATAAATGTTTTAAATATTCTATGATTTATTTTATTGCTAAAGTTCCATTCCTTTTATTAAATTCGTTACGATTAATAAGCTAATAAAATAGCTTGCAGTATATAATAATATCTTTAGTATTTTACAATATACAGGCAATACCAATACGATCGGTATTGGTTAGACGCCCCCATAATACTGCACAATATAGCTACCACGTAGTGATTACATTCTCTTTGATAGCTACATGCACAAAATTATGGAACGTTTAGTATCCCTAAACGTTCCATAATATTGTGTGTATTGAAATATTGCATAAAGATTGAGCGAGCTTAATTTTTATTGGGCAATATTTTTTCTTGCACTGTGTAGGCTTAACATTGTCCAAATTTTTCACTTTATTTTGCGAAGCGATTGCAATCGGTCAGTCACGGTATTATTCAAAAAATTGTTCTGACTGATTTGTCAATTTTATTGTGAGAATTTATTGAACATTTGGAATCAAAGGGGTTGTTCAATATTATTGCACAATTAAAGGATTGTACAAGTTTAGTGTTCAGATGTAAACTAGTCATTCATTGCATGTTAGGAAAATTTAAAAAAATATCGGTAATATTTCATAATATATGCCAGTGATACGAATTTCATTTAGTTTATTAAATAAAACAACACATTGGCCTAGTAAATATTTATTAGATAGAGAAAATAAATGTTACATTAGTATAAAAATGCATTAGACAGGCTTGTAGTCCAATTTGCTCTCGAGTTTCTTGTTATCAGCCACTTTGCGAACCGCTTTCATAAGATCCTCCTACAAAAAATAATAAGAATTTAATAAAATTAAATCTTAGATCAAAAAGAACCCCTCAAACGTAATTAGTGTGACAGATGTCATTGTAAATTGTCACTGTCAATTTGATTTCCCTAGAACGAAATGGGTCCTGAAAGTGATTTTATCTACAGATAACACTGGCAAAATTATAGTAACGCAGCACTGACATTTCAAGAATACAATAAGAAATAATAAAAGTAAATTGAATTTAAGTACAACTTATTGGGTTGCCTAGTAGAGATCACTCTTGAGTAATGTTGCCTGTTCCTTATATTGTGTCAAATCAGATTTTAATGTATATTGGAACAAAGTGTAAAATGTAAATACCTGTATAATATACTCCCTCTCAGCTCTGATAGCGAACAATCCGGCTTCAGTGCAGACATTTCTCAGATCAGCTCCGTTGAATGTATCGGAGAGTTTTACAACTGCCTCATAGTCCATTTCCCCGTGCTTGGCTATCGGAGCCGCGTGGATTTTAAGGATCTCCAATCTGAAATAAGTTTTTTTATAAAAAAAATAAATAAAAGTGTTTATTGCTACTTAAATAAACCAATAATTAACAAAATATTATGAACAATCAATAAGAATAAGGAGAAACGCAACAAAAGGCGTCATCTCAACTAATGCTATCCTGAGGGCAAGCTCTCAGAATAGCGCTGGTTTTCAGGTGTTACTATATAGGGTCACAATGTACAAAACTTAACAATCATTCATTAATATCAATACAAATCTCCATTAATATCAATACAAAATAGATTTAATTTTATTTTTCTTCAGAACCGGTAAGTGTACTGAAATACTCTAGTGCAATAGTTTATGATTTAGTTATCTTCATAAGGCCATCAAAAATAAATGAATAAAGCTAATTACTTTCGTCTATTTCTTTAAAGGTTGCTTGGAAGAAATCACTGCCAAGTGTTGAGCCACTTATTATAAAAATATTTTTTTCTTTTTATCCTGTTATTTGCTGTGTAATGTTTCTGCCCTTGCTGTATACAATAAAGTTATACTGTAATAAATAAAATAACTCACCTAGCCTGCTCATTGGGCAATGGGATCTCAATCTTACGATCAAGACGTCCCGGTCTCAGTAGAGCTGGATCCAAAGTATCGGGACGGTTGGTCGCCATTATTATTTTAACCTGGAAATAGTATAAATAAATAAATTTGTGAAAAAAAAAATTTGACTGTAAAAATTTACATAATAACTTTAGAAAACATTTCAACACTAAAAATTTATCAGATGTTGTACTGTTTTAAATATTTTTAATGAATTAATTATTAATAACTAAAGCGCCACTCAGTTTCAGGCATATTTATGAATGTATTATACACATAAAACTCACTCTAGAATCTATAATCAACTGTCTGATACAAAAACTGCATGAAATTTGGTTCTGTCATTGGATAAACCATATACACAGATGTACTAAAATAGTTTTTGTACAATCTCACCTGTCCAAGGGAATCGAACCCGTCCATTTGGTTAAGTAGCTCCATGAGTGTGCGTTGTATTTCACGATCCGCACTAGTACCCTCCGAGAAACGACGACCACCTGCCAAATTTAATTTAGTTTAACAATAAAAAATAAAAACAATATTAAAATAATAAGTTGCACAATTATTTTAAAACAGCGCCATCTAGTTCTATACGAGGCATTTATAATTTTTATATTAAATTTATGAAATAAGTAAAATAAACTTTATTTTATTTTACTTATTTCATAAATTTAATATTTATTTTAACGACCATCCCCGCACGCGTATATTACAGATAAAGCTACCCCTTGAATTACTCTATATCTTAAAAAAATCGCACGAGAATCGGTCGCGTAGTTTTAAAGGTTTAAGCGTAGGTACATAGGGACAGAGAAAGCGTCTTTGTTTTACACTATGTAGTGACAGTGATTCTCTGAGAAGGTACCTTGTATAGCTTCAGCTTTACTTTGGCTACTTAAACTTTAAGGTACCCACGATAGCCAAGATAGCAAGTTACCTTTACTACGAAGAGAAACCGTCTTTTTTGAAGTAGTATAATAAAATCTCACCGATAGCATCAATCTCGTCCATGAATATAATACACGGCTGGTGGTCGCGGGCGTAGTTGAACATCTCACGGATCAAGCGAGCTGATTCACCGATGTACTTGTCCACTATAGCTGATGACACCACCTGAAATTTTGTAATAGTTTTAGAAATACTTTGTCTGATGGTAAACAACCACTGCCTTTGAAGTGTAGCAAAGAGTTTTAGCGGGAATCTGGCGGCGTCTATTTATTATTTCAATAGAATATTCGTTTTTTGCTGCATATAGCTAATTAATGTTTGATTGTGATAGTGAGTCATGCTGTAAATTAGCTAATAAGTGTCCAGGAAGTGAAGAATTCATTCGAGAGAGCATAGTAGCGCCGTTCCGATTGGTCCAAGATTCGTCGAGGTTCTTCGTAAAGTTCACTATCACTTTTGACTTTACGAAGGGCAGAAGGAAACGATTGACTGACTCAACTAAAAATGACTTGATAACGATTTTACTTGAGTCTCATATCGACTTTTATCTTGACCGTGTTGCCTCTTATAACATTGACACTGGCAAATAGCTAGAGGCTCATGCCATAATATATAAAAAGAAAGAAAAAAACTGTAGCAAAGCTAACGGCGACATTCCAAACGCTAATTAAGTTTTAAGTCAAAGTCAAAAGCATCTTTATTCAACTAGGCTACACTTTTGTATCAACATGGTATAAAAAAATATTTACCACAACACAAATATTTCGGAAGGCAGTTTCTACAGAGAAGGAACGGCAAGAAACTCTGATAGTTGCTCTCTTTTTAAAATAAGAACATACAATTTCAAATAAATAAAACTCGACTATTATAATATTTATATGTACATGAAAATAAGCACTTCTCAAGTCCAGTTATTTTGACAGATTGTGGTATTTGATTCGTACATAACTTTGAATAGTGCTTAACTATTATGGCATTACTATCTTAAGTGCGTTGACGACCTTTAAAACAGGAAAAAAGGTGCCGGCCGTATTCCTTCTAATGGCATGGCCCTACAACCTTACAAAATATTGTAATTTGAAATTCATGCTGATTATTATTATTTATTAATCTATGAAGCGGTGAGACGAGCTGGACGCCCTCCTGATGGTAAGAGAAACGCCAGCTCATAACCAATGTAGTGCTACCCAGAACTTTGCTCCAGGCAGGGGTGCACTACACCGACGCTCCCCACTTTGAGTCAAAAGGTATTAAGACTCTTTAGCCCAGTCATTAGCCAGTATTTTTAATTTTTTTATTTTATAACATACTAGCGAATAGCACTGACTCCACACACATTTATTATACACATAAACCTTCGTCTTGAATCACTTGTCTATTTAACTATGTCTTTAAAAAACGCTTGCGAAGACAGAAGAAAGCAACTTTATCTTATAATATGTAATGTAATTACTAATTTTCCATTCTAGGTTATCATTGAGTTCGTTAATATTGCATATATTTCAAACTGGTAAATTCTATAGAGAAATTAAAAAAAAAGGAATAAGAAAAGTTCTATTTCTCATGTATTTTCAACATTTCAAAGCTTTTTGTTGTACTTAATCTTAGAATGTCAAAGCTTTGTTGTCTAGTATAGAGTGTTCATCTCAATCATAACAACATTGATAATTACATAATATAAAAGACATACCTTCAAGAAGTTAGCATCAAGTTGTGAAGCAACAGCTCGGGCGAGCAGAGTTTTTCCCGTTCCCGGAGGTCCATAAAGCAAACAGCCTTTGGGCGGAGTTATACCCACACGGACGAACAATTCCGGATTGAGGAGTGGTAACTCTATAACCTGTAAAACAAATATTAATTCATATTAAAATAATAGTTTGTAGCTAAAATAAAATCAGTGATAATTTTGGTAAGTGAAAATTTTGGGCAACTAGCCTTTCTTGGTTGCATTTTTATCATAATTTTTTTTTTATATAATTATGTAAGTAAAAAAAAAATTCCTCATACTCTTAAGGAATAATACCTATATTAGATTTAAAGAGTATTCTGTTGACTAAGACATAATACTCTAAGTTTAAATAAATAAATAATAAAAGGCCTTATATTTACATTTAACTAACAGAAACGGTTTTTAATTATTTTTTCTAACAAAATGTTTGCTACCAATATTACTCTATAAGCAAGTTTCCAAAAAAAAAACACTTGACTTACAAGAACTAAATCTACTTATTATATTTATTTAATAAGTAAACTATTGAATAACAACATACCTCTCTCAATTGTCTGATCTGTTCTTGCAGACCTCCGATAGCTGAGTATGTGACATCACCGGGATCTTCGTGACTCATGTTGTACACTAGAGGATCCACCTATGAAATACAAACAATTTATCAGGATTCTAAATACTTATGTATTACGTACAAGAACCGACAAGAAACTAATAATTGCTATCTAAAATAAAAATATACAGTTGTTATTGATATCCTTAATAAAACAATAATTTTAGTCGCCATCCTGCATTAAGCAACATTGCAATGTTTTTGTCTTTAATATATTTGTTTATCATATAATACTAGCAAACTGCCTCGGCTTTGCTCGCATACAATATTCATGTAAAATACTATCTTTTAAGTTGGATCAAACTGTACACGGTGTGCAAATTTAATTAAAAATCGGTTCAGTAGTTAAGGAGTCAATCACGGACAAACAATATGACACGTAATTCATCTTTCTCTCTTTAATATATTTGTTTATCATGTAATATGCTCTTTAAAGTAAAAAATAACAATAATAAGGCTCTCCTTTCAAGAGTTATTCTAGACTAAATGTGAATTTCTCCATATACATAAAGCTAAAAACAAAAACTGAATTCTCCAAAACCTAGTAAACATTAAACATTAAATACCTCTCTTGGTAGATGTCTCATAATGGTGAGAGTGGTCATATCCAAAGCCACTCTGGTACCGCCCTTGAGCTTATTCTTGTCCAATTGACGTCTACACCCGACCACATATCTCGGACCATTTGTAGCTTTTACTATGACTGAAAAATAAATATGTTTATATGAGATAACAATTTGCCTCTTTTAAGTGTGTAGATTAACACCAAATATAAGAATCTATTTTGAGAATATGGAGATTTGTTTCTTTAACACTTCTAGGTCACCTTAAATTGACTGCTTAAGGAAAGCTAAGCTACAATCAGAGTCCGAAATATAATACTTGCATTGCATAAGACATAAATTAAAACTTACATTTCTCCTCAGTAAGCTGTTTAAGCACCTCTCCGACAATCTGCCCAACGCTTTGTAATGCTTTTAGATCATTTTCACTTTTATCATACTGTTTTGTTAAATCTTTTAACTGTTCTCTCACTGAAAAGAAAAGATACATATTTTAAGGAGTTTGAAATATTCTAAGTTTATTCGTCTTATTAGAACCAAATAAACAAAAATATTAAACAAAAAGCAATAGATGATTCGGCATAATTCATTCGTATATTGGATTACATACTGTCTTTTAGCCTGGATTCTACTTCTTTGTGCTCCATAAGCTTCTTGCGGTAATCCTGAAACGCCTTTTCTCTCACAGAATCCATCTTTAATATTTATTAGAAACTTTACAATTAAAATATGCTAGCCTGAAGCCAGCAAAATGATATTCACAATTCACAAATTCACTTTATTTGACGTTTGGTGTCAAATCATATAAGTTGACATAAAGAGCAAGAGTATTTTTATGGGAATAAGTACAAGGTTATTTGATTTCGACAACGTGTCTCGGCTTAATAATTGCAATTAAACAAAGAATCGATTTATGTGATTTAAACGTATGAGATAAGATAAAACAGTCGCCAATAATGCAGAAATATACTTTTACGGTATTAAAATGCAGATTTCAATGAGTGCTGACCAAGTCCCACTTAGAGTATAATCTGTAGAATTGAGTTACCTTCAGAATAATTTAGTATTGTGCGCCACCAAGTCGCCCTAATCTCTGTAATTGGAAAACAAGGATTATAACATAATTATCGTTTTGGATTGCAGCTCCAATACGAAATTGGTGGTTGAACCGAAAAAAAGTCCTTATTGGTTGATTATCTTATTAAATTAACTTTTAAAGTTAAACTTATAGATATTAAAAAGCATTGATATTAAAATGTCATTTCATTCGGTCCAAAATTGGAAGAGATGGCGTAATTCTATAGTTGCTCATTAAATTTTCGCTTGATGTATTTTTATAGACCATAACCTAGTGACATCAAAAATATTAAGCTCTAAACTAAAAATGAATGGGATTGGTCATCATTTCAAATAGGGTTACCAAAACCTTAAACTTAAAATATTTATTCTAGATTATAGATTACTCATTAACATTTAAATACACAATATGTATAGTCATTCTCTTAGAAGTAGTTATTCGGATCCCCTTTTGTGGATTAGGCTGAAAAATGTAAGTTATAAACACAAACGGCAAATACACTTTTAATTAATAAATAAAAAATTTATTACTCTCAATATTTTTAAATGGCTTTTAAATGGTTCAGCATAAATGCTTTTTGATACGGCTTGTTAGGTTACTTCAAAGATACTGTTCTTATGAACGGAATGATTTTTTTAAATTTAGCCCGTCCGTTTAGAAGTTTAGAGATTCGCGTCAGTAAAAGAGTTGAATACAAAGCCTATGCTAAAAAAAATGTTACATGACACATTTTTTTTATATGTTGTTTTTAAAGTTAGACAACCCTATTTTTATGTGTGAAAGTCCAGTAAAGTTACTTGAGCTGATTGTGCACCGAAGACAACCGAAAACTGCTGATCCTGTTTAAAATTTTAAATCAATCCACGCGATTGGATTTTTCAACGAATATTATAAATGACAAAAGTTTGTAACATAATCCGGGTTGTGTGTTACTTTTTAAGAAAATGCCCGGGCGGACGAATGGGTTATAAATTAGAAAAACAAGTTAATTAATTATATCGTTACCTTCTAAGTACATTGATCTAGTTTTTCAATTACAGAGCATAGTGCGACATTACGATCAATGTCAAATGAAAGAAAAACATTTGCTAATTTTCTGGCTCTGCACATGTAATTACCTACACGTATCCAGCAAAGCACTACTTAAGTACTTTTGAAAGTTCTCGATATATGAATGAAGAAAGATTTAGTTAAAACATTCAACGTTAAGCATTATTCCGCATAATCCGTATAATGCCGAGTATTGTTAAGACGTCTTTTAAGAGAAATCTAATGATATTTTAAATAAAAATAACATTATTTTCGTAAAGAAATAATCTTATTATATGACATGTATTCGCACAATGAATAATTAATTATCTACGTGAAGCTAACAAAAGCGACTTTCACATCAAAAAATAAGCGATAATTTCCAAGATTCAAAAGAACTGCTATCAATAGAATTGAATTCGTAACAATCGTTGTTTGTAAATAAAGGAAGGGAAGTTTTTACTTAAAAGAAATTGAAACGAAACTTTTTTGTAGCTTAAATATTGTTGATATCCTCGGTTGGCGGTAATAGGTAGGTACCTATTTTCTTACGTAAACTTTTGACATTTACAAATTCTCCGAACATTGATACAGATAATAACACATATTATGCTAATAATCTTTTAGATTTCTTTCTTATATTATGGCATTAGCGTCTAGCTTTTTGCCAATGTCAATGTAAATAATAATATGTAATAAGTAAAATCGTCATCAAGTCGTCTTTAGTCGTGTCAGTCAGTCGTTTCGTTCTGCCCTTCGTAAAGTGATATTGAACTTTAATCTTGGAGCAATCGGAACGGCGCTACTAAGCGCTCTCAAATGAATTCTTCATTTCTTGGACACTTATTAGCTAGTTTACTGCATGATACACTATCACAATCATACATTAAATCACTTTATGCACC
>DWAJ01005639.1:0-11273 GCA_018238005.1 Eurema mandarina | reverse complement strand
AGTGTAGGACCCGTGCGAGTTTCTTATGCCGGTTCTTCTCGACGGGTTAGTTTCCGAACCGGTGGTAGGTACCATGTATGAAAATATTTGGTTCACATTTACTCAGAAATAAAACATTTTTCATTTTTATTTCATTTTCAATGTAGCTTTCTAATGAAAAAACAATTATTAAAAAGTCCAGTACTTTTTGAGTATATTCATTACATACAAAAACCCAAATCTTTTCTCTTTATAATATTAGTATAGAATATAGATAATAACAGAAAGGTTTGCAAAATTAAATATGATGCTCAAAATAACTAATCCACGCGGACGAAGTCGCGGGCACAGCTAGTTAGATATAAACTACTTCTGAGGTTTTAATGAGCCCCTAAAATTAAATCTCATATGGGATAATTTTTTTAGGGATAATTCCTTGTACTAAAACTTGTTACTATCTTTATACCTTATCTGTACTTCATCTACACAGTACAATACTATATGCCCATCTTCTTATGTGTAATGTTAAAATGATATATTATATCGTCTTCTATACATATCAAAGATATTATATTAAATAGGTATGTTATACGCGCAAAATTTTGAAGACGCAAAACCATCCTAATTAGGACGTCTTACCTTTAGGCGATTGATGGCCAGTATGTTAATTTTAATTCACGCGCAAGTGACAAAATAAAAATATCTCTTTTTTAATCTCTTGTAGAAATCTCTCTTTTTTTGTTTCATCATTTATCTATCTATCATTTATCTATTGTTTTGGCTTGTAGTGAATTATAAAATGAAAGGTCACTGTACGCGTGCTGCTGCTGCTATGCGGAACACTTTTTTCGGTTGACTTGTAGGTGTATAACATATCTTTCAAGTATAATATCATTGATACATATGAAGAAGTTTAATAATTTTAGGATTTAATTCATTACTATCTGAATAAAAAAACAAAAGTACCTGGTCATACAAATTAGCCAGCCAATTCATGCCTTTAAGCTGATATCCCTTCAGCGTACCCTGGAATATCGAGGGCTGGGCGTGGTCTCCTGTCCCCGCAGTAGTTCCACTAGTATCCGTACTACTGGAAGTTCCAGAAACTTCGATAGTTCCAGTACCAGCGTCTAAAGCTGCTGCTCTAGCCCGCTCCGCACGAAATGCTTCTCTCGCGTTACGGGACGCACGAGCTTTCATTGCTTCACTGTAAATTTAATACATATTTACTTGTTTCTAATGAGTTACTATATGTAGCCTTTAAAAAATATGTATTTGATTACTTTTCTATATATTTATAAACACTGCCTTGCACTCATAAATAATTTAAGTTTCATACAAAATTGTCCCAAATTCAAACCTATGAATCAACCAAACCAAAAAGACTTATATATTTTTAGCAAATTTTATCTAAATCAGTCATAATAATCACACCAAAGTTTATTACGACTAAATAAGATGAACGGATGATATTATAATTCTTACATTTTAGTTCAATTGGAATGATTTTTTTTTTTTTAATATAGTAAAGTAAAGTTTTTTTTAATAAAATCCTTATTTATGATTAAATCCACTACTAAACTACGCAACCGATTTCATGCGGTTTTTTTATCAGATAATGTGATTCAAAAGAATGGTTTAAGTGTATTATACATGCATAAATTGTAAAACCACAACATGGTATGACTAGCATTCTATACAAGGAGTATACTAAATACAAACCTATCATAATTATCAATAGCTGCTAATCTAGGGTCTCTATCTTCATCCAATTGCCTTAATATCTTATCGGCTCCACTGTCACCTTCCTCAGTAGTATTCAATTTTCTTTGCATGAAATGTGCATAGAGTTCCGTCTGTGTTATCAAGAAGTTGAGCTTGCGTCTCTGACGTTTAGCTTCCATTAATTCAACATCCATCTGAAAGTAAAAAATATTTATGCTCCTCGGGAGAAAATCTAGGTTATACGAAAAATTCATTGTAGTTTAAAATTCCCTTGTATGTCAAAATACAGTCTTTGTGTAGCAGTTTCTCCATGTATTTCATAGTTTTTCTAATAAAATTAATATATACTTGACCTTTCTTTATATATGTAAATAAATTGTAATTTAAATATAAATTGTTATGGGGAGGCAACCCTGATTTGTCCAAAAAAATATATAATTTGTGTAGAATTTGTAATCTGTGTAATTTCAATTTATAAAAGAAAATGAATGTTATTTATATGTAAAAGAGAGCCAAATATATACCTTTCTCTGTTCCTCAGCCTCTCTTTCCATTCTTCTACGAGTCTCTCTCTCAGCTCTGTCATATCGCCTCCAATACGCTTGCATTTCGCGACTTAACCGCTTGCAACGCCATACCGTTTCCTTCATGTTCTTTTGTGACTAGAGTCATAATAAAAAATATTTTGTTATTTATTGATATTAAGACTACATAAATTTTAATGAATTCAGTATTAAGACTTTTAAGCAACATAACTTGGCTAATATACGAAGACATATAAATGGATTAATTATCCCTTTATTGCAAACATGACAAATATATCAATATCTTTAGCTGAATACTAAAGGAAAATTTAATAAGTCTCAGTTATATAGTAAAAAATTGTCATATAAAAAGACATGATTATATACTGTAATGTGTATTAACCTGCATGGCGACCTGTCTCCAATGTTTACTACAAAGTGTCGCCAGCCGTTTTCTCTGTAGCATGATTTCCCTATGTGTTGCAGTTCTCGCTCTTTGCACTTTCCCCAATTCTTTCTTAACCAGCAAGAACCAGTGACGTTTACGCCTAGCTGTCAAAGCTTCAGGACTCTTTTGAGTTGATAATTTCTTACGACCCCTAAAATAAAATGTTGATATAATTTAATTCTAACTTGTATGTTAAATGGCTCAACCATATCACACAAGTCTACACCATACCTTCACAATGAAATTCATTTTCAATAGTATAGTATAGTAGTTTCGCAACTTATTCAATGCAACAAACATACAAATCTATTTGTAATATTAGTAAAGTTATTTAGATTTATTATTATTTTTTGCAACAAAATCATAATTTTTACCTGGCACCAGGTTTCTCAGCGATTGTGAATTCATCAGTATCATTTTCCTCTTTAATATTTTTAAGGTGATCTTCCCAATCCATTCCATCAGGCTAAAATATAAAATAAATTATAGCAGATACATTATTGAAAATTCTATGAATTTACTTAGTTTATTAAAATAAGAGAAGTTGTATATTTTATTATTCATGCCATTTATTAGTCAGTCCAGTTGACTATGAGTCTGATGTGACCAACAGCGAATTTTTGTTTTATTTATAATGGTGGTAATAATAATGTATTATGTATTGTTAAACTTTAATAGTAATAAAACAAGCAACTCACAATATCACTTCCATCAGCTTGACTCTCTTTAGCTCTCACTTTCCTTGACTTTTGCATTGAACGAGCAGAGGTTGCCTTTTCGCTGGGTCTTCCCCGCCTGCCTCTTGTTGATGCTGGCGGTGGTCTGTTTATACGACGTTCGGGATAGCGATCTATGGTCGATAGCAGACCTGCACCGTAGTACATGTACCTAGAGTTCTGAAATCGTAGAGTTAAACTAGATTTGTTTAAGACTTTATATGCATAAAAAGTTACTTTGTTAAGTTTAACATTTAAACACAAACTTTTAACACCTTAAAAATCCTTACTAATTTTTTAGATCACTACAATATCCAGTCTAAAACTTAAGTTTATAGAATAGAAATAAGAACATATAAGTCACTTGACTAATACTGATATACTTAGTTTTTAGTCACTGACAGGTTCCAATTTAAAATAGTCAATATAATAAATTATATGAGACCTATTTGTGTATGGGGCATGAAAAAAAATGTTAATTAGTTTTTAAGTTTATCATAAAGGATATCTAATATGTAATTTATTTAAGTTTGATAATTTTACTTACACCTGGATCCTTATAGTATGACTTAATGTATTTATTATGAAATTTTCTCTCCTTTAATAAACATTTAATTCTGTACTCTTTGGCAGCTGGACTGTCATCATCACTGCTTGTTTCAGACTCAGAAGAAAGTAAGACATCTCGAAGCCACTCTCTTTCTTCACCGACTGATGTTAAATTATATAGTCTGAGTCTATCACTTTGTCTCTCTAGAAAATTAATAATATGAATTGAATTACAAGCTATTAGTAAACTGTGTACATTATATTTTAATTTTATTAGGATGCGTTTAAAAGCTTTATATAAATGTGAAACATTTTAGGAATGCCAGTAAACCAATATGTTATCTAAAAGGAAAAAACAGTAACTAATTTTAATGATAAATATTTAATCCCTTATATGAGTTAGTTTCAAAATTATTGTATAGTATTGCATGTAAATACCATCAGTAGGTAATAGTTTAACCAACATATCATACCTTTTTTTGTTGTGACCACCCCGTGCATCATCTTGTCTCCTTTAGACATCTCATTGTTAACAGACAAAATATCTGAGTCGTCGCCACTGTCACTACCGCCATCAGAATTAAGGATCCTCTCCACTTGGCTGACAAATGGTCGAATGTCTAGGGCGGCTTCCAACCGCTGAATATGAATAGGTCGGGCCACTTCATGTCTCTTTAAAACAGTCTTAGCGACCATGGACTTTTCAGACATTTCAAATCTAAAATAAATATTGTATTTTTTTAAACTTCAATTCCTAACCTACTCTTTGGCAATATATTCCATTGATATCCTAGTAATTGAGCTGTATAAGAATAAATTCGCGCTTGTAAGGGAACTGTGAGTAGAGCCAATATATATCCTCACTTGTATGATGAAACCGGAGATGTGTCTTATATGAAAAAAAATACTTACACCAAACTTGATTCGCTCCAGAACGATATCACGTTGATTATTTAACACAAAATTCCATAACATTCACAAAATGGCGAACGAGAATATTCGACAAATCGCTGTCAATGTCGCCGCCCAAGCGGCGCAAATAGCTGAACATTTCGTATTTGAGCTTGAAAAAATACGAACCCGCCATAACAACGAAAAGGTTGACAATCAACACATCACTGATATAATCTGTGATTGGTTAAAATATCCTTTGAAATTGCATTCACCAATGAAAATGAAAAAGCCTTTCAAAATAGCCAATGTCAACATCTGTTATGATTTATCAATGAAATAAATGTAACAGAAAACAGATCTTACAGATAAAACTCTGCATAATATCTTAGTACATTAAATAATTATTTAGTTATTTTATTATGTTTTAGAAATACAGAAGTGTGACAGGATGTATAAGAAAAGAAAACATTTAATTAGCATTCATTATCAAAAAAAATCCTCACGTATGCCAATAAAGGGCAATTTGAAATGTGAAAGAAGAAAATAAAATACTGAAAAGGCTTTTGTTTCTCCAAATTGCTTTTGAATCTGAAATCTAAATTTACACAAGAGCAAAAAAATATTCGAAAATTTTCAGAGCTTAAAGTTTGCTGGGTAGCCCACATAATATTATATAAGAACAAAAAAGTGTACAAAACAAAAGAAGATACGTAATAACTAATGGAATTAAATATTTCATCGATATTATAAAATTAAAGTCCAACCCTATTAGCGATTTATTTGACTGCCAAGCGTCACTTGGTAGTTGGTGCCAACATTAACAAAAATTGTATTTGCCATTGATTACTTTTTATTCTATGTGTATTACGTATTTCAAGAATATTCTTTGTTAGACTTATTATCGGGCAACAAAACAATAGCCAAAATAAATGCTTATCGGCGAAATTAAAGATTATTTTTATGACAAATTTGAATGTAAAATGATAAATTGACAGCACCTTTCATATCCGCAATTGTATTGTACAGGTTGATTCCAAAATGGTGGTCGTTTGTTGTGCTTGTGATTTGTGAAACACCGTGTATTCGTAAGTAATATAAGAATATTTGATTGAATATCAGTTTTAGTACAAACAAATAAATCATATGAAGTTATTATTCATAATTGTAAGTTAATTCTATGTTGGCTTACAATAAGTTAACCCATGAAAATTATTCACATCTATTTTAAAGGAATATTTATCAATTCATTTTATTTTATAATATTCTGTTTAACTTTCAATTTACTAGTCTTCCGTACGTAAATTCTATAACTTCATGTTAACTTTTCGTATTTTTACTCGTCATTAATAAGCGCGGGATAACTCTTGACGAAGTCGTCGCTATTTTATTTGTATCATTATATACCGCTAAAATTGCAAAACCAAGTAAGAAAGTTAATTATAATTTCTAATTTTATAATATTTTATACTTGTATTAGATATTTTGTCAACCTCTTTCAAAGTAATTCATTTCTAACCTATAAATTGCCGGGCGCGGCATCCCAGGCGTAAACATTTTACGTACGAAAACAAATAAATCTTTTTATTTTCAGATGAATATTTCATGGTTGGGAGTTCGTTTCTTATAAGAATTCAAAAATGGACGAACTAGAAGGTGCTGCAGAAAAGGCCACAGAGATAAAACATGATGATACATCGACAAAGTCTGATGAAAAACCGCCTGAGGAAAAAAGTGATACTTCGGATAACGTAGCGGAAACTCCACAGGAGGAGGCACCACAAAGTGTTGACTGCCCAAGTCCGAACATAGGTTATGGTGATGTACAAAGTGATTTACTTAATCATGCAGACCAAAATATTTCAGAAGGTAGTACTAGCGAAAATAAAACTGAAATTGAACAGGCACACAATGTTGAAGGTTTAGAAAATGTATCGGGAAGTGTTAGTAGCCCAGTTTCATTGGCTAAGGATACCGTTGTACAGGATAGTGATATGATAAGTGATGTGGAAAAAAATAATGTTGATGATGTACATATAGAAGAAAATAAACAACCAGAAGATAATGAAAAAAATGATAATGAATGTGCCGGTACGTATACTTTATACCTTTAATATTTATACATCTAAAATTATAGATTATGATATTCAGTGATAATTTACCAATAACATAATAAATATAATAACAACAGCTTGATTTTGATAAACTTAAGTTTTTATTAAAATGCTTACTTTCAAATAAATCTTTCCAGATACTAAAGAAGATAAAAAAGAAGAGAGTGACGAAGATTCAAAATTAAAACCAGACTCATTTAGAAAGAAATCAGAGGAAACACAACAAGTTGTTTCTTTAGATGATGATGCTGAAAACTCTAGCCAAGAAATTGACAAAGAAGAAACTAAAAACACTACATCAGATATCAGTGAAAGTCCTACAAGTGAATCCGCTAGCCAAGAGGATATTAGTAAAAATAAAGAAAAGGAAACATCAAGCCAAGAAATAAGTGAAAAATCTGAAATTGAAGCATCAACACAAGAAGAAATTAAGCAAAAGATTTCACCTGAAATAACAAATGCCGATGTAAATAGTGAGAAGATGGATAGTGATAAAACAATAAGTGAAAATGTTGAAATGGAGACATCTAGCCAAGATGCTAGTGAAAAGCTTGAAGAAACATCCAATCTAGGTGAGACTAGTGAAAAGCAAAGTGAAACGGAGACGAATAAAGTGCAAAAACCGGAGTTCGAAACAGCCCCCAATGTGTCTATAGAAGAAAGCCAAGAAGATCATACACAGGTATATTCATGATTATAATATAATTTTTTTTAAAGTTCTCAAATATTATACTAACGCAAAGTATAAAAAAAAAGTTTTTGGCTAATTCATATAGAAATACATTATGTTTTTTAAATTATAATTGTACATCATATTTAAAATTGCCATCATCATTAAGTTAGGTTTTTAAGGTGTAACAACCAGTAGTTAAATACCTACTAAAGTACTATCTAAAGTTCTGTGTAAATTCTTTAATAATTTAATTATACAGGCATTGGATCCATTTGATGCACTATTGAGGGATACTTCAGATGCTCCAGTTGACTCAAGTACACAGATGGACACGTTAGCAAATATAGACGATGATGATGACCATAATGTGGACGATCATCATGAAATTGTTGATGGTGATGATGATCAACATCCAGGTAAATTTAACTTTCTTTATAATGATTCCAAATTATCATATCTGATTTAAACATTGCGTCCTAAACACCACAGACTACTAGTATCAAATACAGTTTAAACTCTATAACTTATCTCAAGGAACAAGGATTTTTTTTATTAATATAGAGAGTAAAGATTATTCTTGTACTGGCCATGTTAACAGTTGAAAGCTTTGTATATGTCTTATAATATAGATTTTCTGTGTCTTAATACAAAAATATTTTTAAATAGTAGGTATATCAATATCCCATACATTGATACACCATTTTAAGGTAAACCATTAGAAATGGGATATTTTCTATGTTTTATATGTACTAAGTAAACTGTAATCACTTGTCAAGCTTTAACATATTGTTAACAAACTTTTGAACTACGGCTATCTCTTTATTGTAGATGAAAGTAGTGTATCAGAATTAGCTGAAGAACCAGGTGCTGATGAAGAGATCTGTCTGTTACCTGATACTGAGAGAGAGTTATCTGAAGCAGATAAGGCTGAGGCGGAAAAAGTATTAGCTGAGAAACGGAAACAGGCGGAAGGTATGTAGATTTAACTCACTAACTAAGAAATAGATTTTTGTAGTCATAATATGGAGCATATATGTATGGAGCATATACATATATTCTCCATATTTTTTTATTTTATTTTAACAAAACATCATCTGAGCTTCGAGGCAATTAGATAGTAAATAAATTGCATATACACACTTTTCATTTGCAAATCTATACATATGATACATACAACATCCAGACACTTGTAATATAACAAAGATATTTTTCAAGTCTAAATAAACATATTTAGTAAACAACTACTAACTAACTACTAACTAAAAACTAGTTTTTATTGTATGATGATGAATTTCTTTAAATATATCATCTTTTAATATTTATTTGGCTCATCTATAGCAAATAAACTACCAATCATATTGCTAGTAAATAGTAAATACTTTATTTAGAATTGTAATAGCCCAGAGATTAAATTATTTTTAGAAGCAGCATCAATCGCAGCACATCCGAAATTAGAAGCGGAGACACAAGAAGCACAAACAGAGACAGCTGATGAAGCTACAAATAGCAATAATGTGGAAAACTCTGACTTAACAGTTAATGATGACGGAAATGATAATGAAAATGGTGCAGGTATATAAAAATTGTTCTACCTTTATATTTTGTCACCATTATAGTTCTAGTTAGAGTTGTAATTACTTATGTTGCAAAAATAATCAAAGAGTTCCAATATAAAATTACTGTTACTATAGTGTAAAGATCTATATTATGTACAAACTCTTACCATTCCTCATATAGAGTAAGATATTATCTGTCTTATTCGAATTCTGTTATAATAATGTGTCAATTTAATGAGATCATAATTTAATTCTAAAACTAATGTGTATTTTTCAGATATTGAAACTGAACACACTGAAACACCAGAGGCAGCAGTTGGACAAGCACTCGTTGTGATTCGAGAGTCAGTCCCAGAAAAAGTTGAATGTCTTAATTGCAATAAAATAGTGATGTGCACTTTTTCGTGTAGTGACAAGACCGAGCGTAAATATTTCTGTACTGAAGTTTGTGCGTCACAATTCCAAACATTATATCCCGATCAGTATGTCATAATTAAAAATAAATATGTCATAGAAGAGATAGCTCCAAGACTACTAACATGTTCAGAATGTGAAGAAATGAAAATATGCTACTTCTTTTACGATTACGACGGCGAAGATACTTACTACTGTTCATTGAAATGCCTGCATAGCATGATGGCAGATGAGAGAGAAAAATACTCGTTTAAACGACGGCGAATTCACGTATTAGAACAGGATTCTGTGGACGAAGCCGAATGCATTTATTGTAAGGAAACAAAAAATTGCAAATATCATTTGGTGCGGTATGGGGAACATCTCACTATCTGTGATCAGCCGTGTCTAAGGGCTCTGAATTTACAAGAAAATGGAAGGTACCTCGTCCACAAGAAGAGAGGGCGAAATATTCGTCCTAAACCCGATGTAGCGGTGAAACCGCCACTCTTAAGGTTGCAAGTGATAAGTAATGCGACAGATAAATATTTGGACGAAGCTTACAAAATACAAGCGAAAACCCCGGCTATGGTGGCTGCGGCGAGGGAAGAGAGAGAAAAAACGTTTGCAAGAATTTGTGCGCACTGCTTAATGAATACGAATAAAGACGAAAAAATGTTAACGTGGGAAACTATGGACTTCTGCAACGAAGTATGTCTGGGGCGGTATCAGAATAAAATCGGTTCTAAATGTGCAAATTGTAAGAATGCAGTTGCACACACAAGCTTGGGTAAATATTGTGTTCGTTTCGGCTACGATATACGACAGTTTTGTAATTCGAGTTGTTTGGAAGAATTTAAGAAGGGTTTAAAAATATGCTGTTATTGCCAGAGGGATATATCAGTGGGACACGAAGGTTTCCTAGCACCGGTTGGCGATAAAGGACAATTTAAAGATTTCTGTTCACAAAATTGTATGGAAAAATTTGATCAAATGAGCAAAAATCCAGTCCCTCAGCCTGTATGGGCTAAATGTGCAGTATGTTCGTTGAAAAAGTCTACTAGTATAGAGATTGAAGTCAATGATGGTGTCTGCCAGAGGCTTTGTTCTGATCCTTGTTTCGCAGCGTTTAAGTTTGTCAACAATATATTCCCAGGTACATTACGATACGTTTTTATTTTACCTAATATACATTTATTTGTTTGATAAATACTTATATAGCTTATAATTAATTTCACAGATCAATGCCGGTGGTGTAAAAAGCATTTTGAAAGGAAACTAAGCCAATTCTACACAATATATGATGGAAACACTCCAATCCCATTTTGTTCTCAGTCCTGTATAAATATCTATATAAGTAATTCGAGGCACATAGTACCGTGCAATTGGTGTAAAGTGAAAAAGTATAATTTCGATATGATTCAACGAGTGCAGCCGAACGGACAGATCATGATGTGTTCACTCAACTGTTTTAATCTATATCAAGTCTCTGTTAATGCTGTGTCATCAAGAAGGTTTGTTAAATATTTTGTTATTTATTCATATTTCACAATATTGTTATAAATTTTTGTTGAAGAAAATAGGCTATTTGACACTATTGGAAATATGCGTCGAATTATCGCCATCCTAGTAGATAGTAGTGTAATAAAGCGTATTTAACACAATTTAATAGAAAAATATGCATGATTCATTCATATTTTACGAA
>DWAJ01005638.1:0-11274 GCA_018238005.1 Eurema mandarina | reverse complement strand
AACAAAACTAAATAAGATTTAAAAAGTATTAATCGACGACGATATTATTAGCAAAAACAAATAACGCTGCATACAACTATTCAGAAGGGAGCCGACCACGCGTCTGAGCCGCGCGGTAACGTTAATTTCGAACAAATTTGATTACCATAAAAACGGTTCTAGTGAGTTAACCTTAAAAGATAGACATATACTGTCGCGGACTTTTTTTTAGATCTTTTAAAGAGGAATTATTCTTTCATACATATTTTTTTTGTATCTTAAACCATTTTCGCAGCACACGCAACGGAAGCCCTCAAATATGAATATTTTTTCCCGTTTTTTCTACATTTTCCTTTATTTCTTCGCTCCTATTAATCGCAACGAGATGTTATGTAGCCTAAAGCCTTCCTCGATAAATGGTTAATTCAATAAAAAAATAATTTTTCAATTCGAACCAGTAGATCCTGAGATTAGCGCGTTCAAACAAACAAACAAACAAACTCTTCAGCTTTATACATTAGTATAGATTAAATAATCTAAGTATAAATTTAACGTATAGGACGGTTCTCAATAATTGTTTTTGTCAACACGGTCGCAATGATTCGAGTCAGTTCCGTTGTAATTGTAGTTAGGGAACAAGTTACGAGCGTGTTGGCCCAACTTTACAAACAATAGACATCAAGTGGTCTCTTGGGAATGTTATGCTGTGCCCCGATTTGGTTGTAACAATAATTGTATATGAATAAACACATTTATCAGGTGTAAAAGACTTAAGTCCGAAAACTGAAACAGTAGATAGTATATACGAGACCATAGTGTATAGGTCGCGTCGTTTATGTTTAGCGCTGGACGAGAATAGTTGCGCATCGGTAGAATCGCGCTCGTAATTGACGTATCGGTGCGAGAAAGACAACACGATTGGGGAACCAATCAACGCTTGCGCACCCGACGATCACGCGCGCCGCGCCGTTACCTCGATACCTTATTTTTGACTTCTGTCCAGGTTTTCGTTCGTTTCGTTCAGCGCTAAAGATTCGTGACGCGACCTATAGTGCATATAAATTGTTTATATATTACTGGATTATTTAAATTCAATTCGTATTTCTAAACCAGTAATGGATACGCAACTAGTTCGTCGTCACATATACCAAGTGTCTTACTGCCAGACTTTAGTCCAAAAAATGAAAACGTAGATATTCACCCCTTGATTCTGATGTAGATTTGTAGCGACCGCTATTCATGCGCCGAGTCTGAATCACGCTTACGATATTTTTCCGAGACTTAGCATATATACAACTTCTCTTTCAACTTTGAAAAGTTATTTGATGTTTAAATTTTAATCCGTACTTCCAGACCATCAATGGTTAATCCACGAGTACTTGGCATATGCGTGGTTGTGGTATTGTAAAAAATCGATATCGACAATAATTACGTTTAGTTTTTACTAACTGAATTCTTATTTACCTATTGTTAAACCTTCTCGATACCCTGTGTCGTGCACTAGACGTATTACTACAACACTATTAGAACCTATATTAATGTTTTTTAAAGAATGTATGTGTTCTAAAGATCTATCCTATCTGAAGAATAAATAAACTGAACTAGTTCAGTCGTTCATGTACCATACATACGCAGATGTGGCACAACCCTAACAGCGAGATGAGTTTTGCCGTAAACCGGTGTGATAAAGTTTATGACTTCAATATGTTTGGTATTGCCCTTAAATTGCACTCGTTTGCGCTTGTTGCGAAACACATTACATAAAAAACGACAATTCGGTTCCTTGTTCCTTTTATTTGTTTCCTTCGACAATCGCTTATAGCGTTTCCGTTATTGGAAGTTTATTAAGACGTTGACTTGATCTTTGGGTATCGTGAAAAAAAAAACATATATAGGGATGCCAATTTTTAAAATTATTAACCTCGCTTTTAACTTATAATTAAAAACAATTGAACAAATAGCACCATAATAAGTTTAAGAAGGTAACAGCAGAAACTCTTTTACTGTTAAATAGAGCCTTTAAGACTATCGTGAATAGAGATTTCTTCGTTCTAAGATAATTATATAATTCAAAAAAGTAATGATAGTAAGGTTTAATTGAAAAATAAGGTATATCTTAGAATGGACATGAAGACAGGGTATGAAAAAAATCTATCTATATCCGACAATAATTTTTTTTATATCCGATGTTTTTTCGGGGCCCATTACGTCACGCTTTAGTATTAAACATGCGTAGAAGTGACGTCATGCGACTTTCGTTATTTAACGACTTTCGTGTTTAAACACGCAAAGCGATCCTTTAGTTACATTTAAAATTAAAAGCCAACTTCTTCACGCCTCATTTGGCAATTAATCTTAAAACGTGGTTTAATCACCCGTTAACGCAATTTCTCTAGTTATTCTCTTGGTTCATTCATCAATTCGTTTTATTCAACCTCGAAGCGGAAACGCGCTAATGGGTATTAATTCACTCCTTTAATTTTCAATGATTTGATTGATGGTTACAACTAATTGATCGATGTATTGCTTTACTCGGTAATTAATCTAAGGTAAATTTTATCTACGATGTCATGGCTATGCTCTCTTTCCCCCCACCCGGGGAGGAGGCGGTATCTGCAACTGGATTTCCCTCTCTAAAAAAAGGTGGCTATGTAATGACGGGTTACTGAACGGAAAATTCAATATTCAAAAGACAATAATTCTAGAAAAGATAATTTTAGAAAAGATAAAGGTGAAGGAATAATGAAGAACGGAAAAATATATGGATTCTTAATTAAGGAAGCGGTGAGTTGCAGCCGAATAAAAAGTACCTAATGAAAAATTTTGGTCCAAATCATTATCAGTATCGATACGGTTATAGGAAAGTGAATTGACCTTTTCGTAAAATGGTCTTCCATTATATAATCAGAACGAAACTCTAGGTGCTATTTTTTATTTAATTATGATACGCTATTCATATTATTGACAGTAAATTTTATTAATATTCGAAATGAAAATGTTTCCCAAAACGTTGTAAACCGAAAAATTTCCTGTTAAATTATTTCGAAATACATTATGTAGGGCTTATTTCACGGTTCAGATTACCGTTTTACTTCTTGACTCATTGAACTTTATTTTGCTGGTGTTTTTGATTTATTATCACGCTACTAGCCGTGCCCCGCGGCTTTATCCACGTTGTTCCTATTCCCGGAACAATAACGGTATGCAAAGTCTCCTATGTGTTAATCCTGGATATCATCAATCTACATACCAAATTTCAACTAAATCGGTCCAGCCGTCTGCGTGAGAGAATAACAAACTAACATCCATCCATACATTCTCGCAAACTTTCATATTTATAATATTAGTATGATATGATATGTGTGTGTATAATCATGACCGGTTATACACACAGACACATATCATACTTTTTACTTTAGCGTTTAAGTACATTATAATGAAGTAAATTTACAATATTTTCTTCGTTAGATACATCGTACCTAACCGGTAAATAACATTAAAAATCAAATGAGTTTGATAGTCTTTAACATTGCGAATATCATAATGTATGGGACGTATAAAATTCTATGATGATATATTTATCTATTTCTACATTTAATAATAAAGGATATTTAATGAACTTAAGTACAGAAGAGCAACACAATATCATATAATATATAATTAGTCCGCCAAGAGTCTAGTCTCATAAAACGAAGCCCAAGCTCAAGCTCAATTTTAAATTTAGTAAAGAATGTTTAAAAAATAAAAAAATATATCAAATTACGTCCTTTAATTAGTGTTGTATCGAATGAAGGTAACGGGGAGCCGTTGATTTTATAAATTCTCTTTGACTAAACAGATTGACGATTACTTGTTTGAATGGAGGCACTCGGATATAAGGACAATATTTACTTTGTTTAACGAAATTGTAGACGTTAATTCGACGAGCGAATTTAAAATAAGTTTAACTTTAATTAAAATTATATTGGGAGAGTAGCTTGAGTTTGGAGTTGGATTAATTGGTTAATTATAGCTTGTATTTATATTAAGCTATTTGGGCTTTTAAGAAGCTGTTTGTGAGATTTATACAATTAATGTTATTAATAATATTAATGTTTTATTTTGCTGTTACAATTGGTTTCATCAACTGTCTAGTCTCATTTTACTTTTGACTTAAAACTATATTATATACTAAGGTTCTATTGCTAGTTCCATATTAGGTGTTAAGATTATTAAGGTGTATGGGAAAAGTACAGCTTTCTCGCGATGATAGTAATATATACTTTGTTACTTCTCCATACATTATATTTCCAGGGATAATATTTCTAATGATAAATGTACAAATATACATATAATGAGCAACACCAATCGGTTCAACACAAATAAACAGAATGGGTGATATTAAGAAAGAAAAAGGAAATTATTAACTCATGTCTAGCGCAAATGAAAAATACCATTCTACCAAACCGTAGCAAATGAAAACATTTTATGCGCTACGCTTCAGTGAAACTGTTTTAGTATGTAATCCATGACAATAACGCATTAGTGATTGCACGGGAATGTAGCCGATTGTGAAGTGCTACGGCGTAGCCTTCGCTACGATATTATCACGAGTGCGAAATGTTATGTGCAAATAGCGATGGAATTGTTACTGTTTTCTAGTTCCATTATTTAGATTTATCTTTGATGTTCGCAGAAATAATTTTTAAAAGAGATTCTTATGTTGCGTGGTCGCTTTATTTTCCATAGATTTTTTGGCCATTGGATTAATAAAGTGTATTGTTTGAATTGTTCATTGAATAGAAATATACAAAAAGTATCTATAGTTTCATTATGTACAAGCTGTAAAGGTAAGGATTTATTACTTGTAACCCTTACAAAGACCGGGGTGGAAGTTACGAAATATATGTGTAATATGTTTAACCATTACCCGGATGGTTTACATTACCCGGGCCGGTCAAACAGACACCCGGATGTGTTTGCCGGGTGAATACTCGGTTAACGCTGCCGCGAAATTTAATGCTTTTATCTGTATGGAAAGGGTTCGATTTAAACTAAGGTGCTTTCTTTGTGTAAAGTATGAAAATTGTTAAATATAAGCTATTATTTTTTTTCATATTTCAGGAGTTAATAACTAATACTAAGACCTTTATTGTAAATACAGAAATATAAACTACCTAAAGACGTCAGGAAATGCAAATAATAAACATAATTTTTTTCCTTTTATATTATGGGAGTCAAACTTATAACACCTGGTGCAAAATACAGTGACTACTGAACCGAAGGCTCAAACGTGATGATGATGATCTTTAAATAAGTATCTTGTTATAATTAATAACCATCTAATGCTTCCTTCTAGATCAATGATATTCTAATTAATAGATATGTTATACACCAACAAATCCACCGGAAAATGTTTTCCGCACAGTAGCGGCAGCACCCATATATACAGTCAAAACGATAGAAGAGAGATAAAAGATAAAACAACAACAAAAAAAGAGATAGTTTTGTCAGTTGCGCGTGAAAGCACCAGCAACCAATCACCTAAAGACGTCCTCATTAGGATGTTTTTGTGTCTTCAAAATTTTGCGCTTATAACATATCTATTTAACATAATATTATTTTTCTAGATATATTAATAAACAAAGAAATATTTTATAGCCATAAAATTGTTTATAGATAAACAAATTGTACCCTATAATGATATCAACGTAAGTAATCTCAACGAACATAAATCGTTAAGCCAAAATGGTCCTTATGTCCAAATTGCAATGTAACGCGATACGACAAAAATAAAATTCCATTAAGGTCCAAAATTGCTAACGATACATTATTTTCAGTTATGTATTGAGTTTCAGGGAGCGACACCGTCCATTAGCCCGGAGGATGTTTTGATGTAGATTCTTCGAGAAAATTCGTTTACAACCCTCATTTGTAGTCGTTTGCCGACACTTTAACCCTTATGTGAGTGACGACTAAAACACCTTTATTAGAGTGACGAGGTACCCGGGTACCTTCATACAGTTTAGACGTAATGTAAACAATCAAGGTCTGTTTTAACATTACCCTCACTTTGAATATTATTATTTTAGTTAAGCTAAACAGTTGACGATCTGAAGCGATTGAAACTGGGGGGGAGGGGATTGCTGTACATGGTAATTGGCGCGCAAGGAATAGTTGAATCTATTCAATGCATCGTGCTTGATATTGACGCTTGACTGTTTTATGTGTTCGTATTATACGAGTTCACTTTACTTTGTTGGTTTATTATAATTTCATTATAAATATTGGAGCGAGTACTTCTAAACAAAGATCACGTTTTCGAAAATATAACGAAGATGAACGGCAAGAAAAAATAAACTATTTCTTCCTCCAAATACGCAAGCACACAAGGACATGAGGCGATTTATTCTTCTAAATTCACCTTTAGCATAGAAGCAAGTGTGGGCTTTTATGTACCCAAAAAGAAAGCAGTAATTATGTTGTCATCAATACACATCATCGTCATCAGTTATTGAAAGTTATAAGGAAACAGCCAAGCCAGAAATAATTTTATATTCTAACAAAGCCAAAAGTGGAGTGGAAAATATGGATAAGCTGTTAGTAGAATACACCGTAAAACGAGGAACGAATCGGTGGCTTTCAGTACTTTATTACAATATTATTGACGTTGCAGCTTTGGCAGCATATAGGTATCATTTACATGGAACATAACCCACAATTTATCTCGAGCGACATACGTAGAAAGTATTTTGAAATCATTGAGTATACAAGTGTGTGGTAAAAAAAAATAAAGAAAAAAAAAACGCCATTATTATACCAAAATTACATGTGAGTTCTGCAATGCATGACGTGCTTGGCTAAGGAACTAAGGCTTTTGATTTCTTTTGGATCTTCAACTTCTATAAGTCAGATAGATATGCATAGAACTCAAATGCAAGTAAGGAAAAACACGAAAAGCTTGCACTAACTGTAAAAAACCAGTTTGTGATGAACACACAGTAACGCGTCCAACATGTAGCACCTGCTTCGAGGGCTGTACTAATTATGTATAAACAAAGACTTTGTAATTTTTATAGAAATAAAACATCATAACAAATGATTATTACTTCATTTATGTACCAAAATATAAATACTTTTTTTTCATTGTCATACAAAACACACAGAGGTACCCGGGTACCTTATCACTCTATTGTGAGTTTAAAATATGTTTTGGTTCTTACCAAACATTGTAAATAGTTGTCAGACTTAAAAGATTAAAAAATATGTTATTTATAAATAGTTAAGAGCTCTCAGGAAAACACAGCTACCTACAAAGCGTAAAACATACTATTCGTTAAATTTGAAAATGCTAAAGTTACCCGGGTACCTCGTCACTCACATAAGGGTTAATGTGAGGTATTTGGCTTATCTCAGTGCTAAGAAGCACCAACGTTAATTTACTGCGTAAAACGGTTTAGGCTATGAATTTTTTATGCTGATTAATTTATATCTTCTAAATTTTTGGTTGAAATTATCCGTCTTATCCGTGGCCTGTAATTTTTATTTTTTGCGTTTAGTAATTTTTATAAAACCTCAAGTAGGACGAAAGCACGAGGTTTCTATAAACATAGAAGTGAATGAGCTCAAAAAATAAACGGTAACAGAGTGGAAATTAAATACATGAATAATGAAACGAGTTAATATGGTAATTAGAGCGATTCACGTTGTTTGCTACATACTGTTATACCATACACCGCAAATTTATATCGCTTTACTGTCTGAATTTACGTAATGATAGCTATTTAATATTTTCATTAATAATAATTTTATGTGTCTATTTATTATGACGTGTATTCGATTGTTACAAACATACTATAAGGCAGGCATTTAATTTATTCTGCTTACAATAATAATAAAAAAAAAAACATTTTTCCACATTCGATTTCATTCCATACATAAATGGGTCTTATAATTATACACTTAAAATGTATGATTATACTTTATAGTATTAGCTTTAAATGTTTATCCCAAAATATTTTATGCTCAAAATCACGAGTGACATTAGTAAAGTATAAAATATATTTTGCAAAAGTAAATTTAACCCAGCTTATAAAGTTACACTAGAAACACTAACAACCCACATATTTCAAAGTCGACGCGTTGTTAAATTTCGACCGCTGAATATACAGCGTAAAAGGAAAAAATATCTAAAAATAAACTAAAAGTAAGTGACAAACGCGCCACGGGACTGTGTTCCGAAATAACATGAATTTGCCCGCTGTATTTCCTGTTAATATTGTGTGCAGGTATTTGCATTGAAAACAACAATCGACTGTCAAAGATTATGCTACTGTTTATTTTAAAGAAGCGCCCTCAGGCTGGACACGCCTGAAACTCGAACCCCTTTTTTCAATATTTTATTACTTCTGTTGTTCGAGACAGAGACTTAGGTAGGAAAACTAAGATCGTTAAAATCCGTACTGCTCTTCTTAACTTACACTACTTACACTTAAATAAGAATATTCTCATCACACTAAAATAATACTTTTTGTCCGTCAAGTTTAAAATCTCTTCCTCAGGCTATAGGTAGGTATATAGCGAGTTTAACTAATTTATTGCTCTAATATCGGTTTTATTGTATCTTAAAAATTATATTTAAGCTTAGTTAATTCTGCCACAGTATTATATCCAAGTATATAAAAAAGGACAAATCTCATCTAGTTTTATCTCTAAGCATTTTCAACACAAAAATAACACGCCCCACTGGGTTAATACCTTCAATTTGTATCCATTTATCTGTATTAAGCAAACTATGTCAGCAGCAAGAAATTCCGCCGCAAACTACATTATGTACTTTCATTAACAATTAGCGGTCGCGTACTGCACGTCTAGCAGTATTCAGTGGGCATATTAAATTGCTCTGTAAAAGCGGATTGCCTTTGCTTTATTAGTCCACTAATTTGATTTGATGTCCAGCCAGTGCGGTCCCCCGTGACTGGAAAAGCAAATAAAATATGCGTGCTTGCAACGATTTAGCTGTGGTCCGTTCGTATTCCAATTTTAAAAGATATTTTCGAATCTCAGCAAACAAGAATGTCGAGAATGTTTGTGTGCGAAATGAAAAATATAAAATTCCGTTTCAAAATAATGGCAAGATTAAAGCAGACGCGGTAGCTCATATTTAGCTTTCATTAAAAGATGCGCGTCGGATTTTAATTTTATTCCAATGCTTCATAAAATAAATATTTAAGCGTAAGTAATATTCAAGAATCGTAGTTATGCAAATTGACTTCCAGCACGGTTAATAATTTGGACTGCCCAATACCTAATAATCCTTTTATAACATCAATGTTACTATTTCAAACTCACACACTATTCTAATATAAAAGCAAATCCTATGAGGTAGCTCTTGTAGATCAGATAATACCATTAGGAAAATCGTAAACTTGGAGAATATTGAACGAAGAGGAAAACGTGCGATAATTGTATCTGGTAAGTATATTGGGACCTTGAGCCTTCAGCCCGAGTTGGTGACTTGCAATAAAAGGTTCGCGCTGATTGCTTGACTTCGACTCACGTGTTCCTGCGCCTCGTGAACATTAATTGGTTCCACTAAGGAATCTAGGAAGCTTCGCTAGTAATTATCGCGATATTTTTATTCGTTCACAAACCTTGTTACTGAAAAATAAACCCGTGGGATGCTTAAAATAACAAGTAAATTTACTCATTTTATGATATTAACGCTTCAAAGAAAGATATTAATTACTAATTAGGTTTTACAAATTTTACTAAAAACCTGAATGTTATATTGTTATGTACATTTCGATTGAATTTCATCACCCTTATAAATGTGTTTTAAAGCCTGTAAATTCACTTTTTTTTGACTGAGTGGTCATGGTCATCATGACACCTGTCTCGTGGCTTAACAATGCGTCTATCTTATCTGACCACTGTAAAGAAAGCATGAAAAGAAGCTTTTTATGACGATTATAAAATATCAAATAAGACTAGATTGTTCTTTAGCAATATCATCAAGATTCATTGGTTTAAAGTAACTGTGGTTGGTATAGTAAGGATTTCGACAACAAAGAAAGTCACAGTAAATTACAATTTCACCATGACGGACATGCAGTAAGCAGGCCGCGAGTCGTATGCCATTAATTTTGCAGCAAATTTAATTAGCAACAAGGGTCAGAGAGCTAAACGCGTAATATAATCAACGGAGAGCCACACATACAATGTACTCTAATTAGATGTACATACCAAAGGACAAACACAAAGGTTTTATTCCTGTTGATATGACTCGCAAGCCTATTAGTGTCAACAAAGGCGAAATAAATTTCCTTATTTAGGTCCTTTGTTGAGAATTACATTTGTTTTACATCAAATTTAGATGTAACAGATGAAGGTAGTACGAAGGGTACAAGTTATATAGCATCATATCTCAATGTATATCTTGTTGAAAAATGTTTCACAATTTTATTTCTAGAAACTTCTTACTGTTCATGGAATAAAACAATTTAATCAGACAGAGACAATGTATGTGTAAGTAAGTTTCAAATGGGTTTCTTCTCATTGTTTTATTGTTGTCTTATCATTTATAATATAGTTTACTATACGAGTATGTTTCCCAGTTTTCCCAGTTCAATTACAGTAAACATTTTGCGTAAACATTTTCGTTTTTACCTTTGTTTAGTTTTTTTTGTGATAAGTACCAACTGTGCAGGAATCTCGCCTGATGCTACGCAAGCACCTCTACTCAAGAACAGATACAAAGTGAAGTGCCTCACGAAAGCATTGCCAGTTTTTAATAAGAAAGACATGGAAAGGATTTGTGGTGGGTCAAAGGAGAGTCATCACTATCAAATGGTCCAGCCTACGGCTGTCCACTGCTGGACATAGGCCTCTCCCAAGGAAGATGGGTACATGGTAATAATGGTGGTAATTGCAATGAGATATCTAATGATATGCCATTATTTGATTTTAAATCTTGTTAAATATTACAAACATGATAAAAAATTTATATTATTGTTTATACGATTTTAAGTTTATTATGTAGTTCCAAAAAATTCTCTCCCCCCAAAATTATGAACTACTATGTAATTAATAAAGAGGTGATTATTACTATTTAATTGATATATTAAGCACAGATAAATAAAAGAGTGAAAACGGACAAAGACCACAGAATATACAAAATAGAAATCTAAGTTAATAAGGACGTATGTATCTATTATATCCGGAAAGTGCTATTAGATCGCTTCCTATAAGTTACAAATGTTCTTTGCGGACCCTTTTTGATGTAAGCTGCTTGAAAAGTTTTTCATAGTAATATCT
>DWAJ01005637.1:0-11276 GCA_018238005.1 Eurema mandarina | reverse complement strand
TGGCTACAGTGCCCTTCAGACCGGAGCACAGTGACATTTTCACATCACTGTTCAGGCGGTAGAATGTCTGGCACTGTGGGGGTACCCACCCAGTCGGTCTCCTGCGAAAGAGACCTACCCCCGGTAAAAACGTATGTATGTATTTACAAAAGAAAAGTAAATAAAAGTAAATATGTAATCTATTCCGTTATCTAGTTGCCATAACACAAGCTTCTGCTTAGCTTGGAACTAGATGACGCTGTGTATAAATGTCCTGAAAATATTTATTATTATTTATTTATTTATATGATAGTCTACGCAGACGGAGTCGCGGGCAACAGCTAGTTATTTATAAGCCATTTTCTGCATGTACAACGGTCTACGTTATAAAAGTTTAACCGTGTAAAAACTGTGTTATTACACAAAACTATTTCTACACAAAAAAGTAAAGCACTTGCTGCGAACTTTCCAACATAACTCCGACATTAAAAGTGTTACAGAATTCTTAATGTACCCCGAAACTTTTGTATCCACAATATTTAAATTTCATTCCTGCGCCGCTGTTACGTAAAATGTACTATTATTGCTTTTTTGTTTTCTTTTAAGTCGTTTCAAATACTTTATAGGAAGCTTTTGGGTTGCTTTGGGAGTTCTTTAAACCGGAGTAAAAATTCCTATATTTTTAGATGACTTTAAATAGGACAATGTTCTCAATTCCCAATTACTTATTTTTACAAAATAAAAAAAAACAGAGATATGATATATTTTTCTAATTTTCTAGTAATTTGGTCTTTACGCTTTCCTACAGCTTAACAAAGGACATACCACACTCCTTCGGCCGTTCTCCTATCCCTTCTTAAAAAAGCATTACGAAAATATACTAATTGGTCCAATTGGTTTCAGTTCTGGTTTGCACCCTAAAACGAATCAACTATCCAAATCTCCCCTGCAAAATGAGACCAGGACTGTGGAAGAACGTGCCTCATAGACCTACCAATTTAAAGAACAACTCCTAATATAATTGACTAACAATGCAAAACACTTAGCTAGCTGTACGCGATATGGTAATACAAAATGATCTAATCACAATATATTTCTTTGTCAAGCCCAAGTCGTGCGACTTAGATAAATATGTGCCAAGAAACACAATAAGGTGTAGGTACCTACTTAATTTAAAATTCTCAGTGTTTCGGTCCAGTCCCCGTTCGCCGGAGTAAACCTGTATTTCGTCTGTAGATTTGTTTGCTTACGTCGAAAATTCAGGCTCTAAATCAGGGGAACGACTTCACTTTATTATACGTATTCCTTTGTTCAGGATTTACTCAAATGCGTAGACTAGACTTGGTTAAGGAGAGCGTAGAATAACTTCTAAATGGTATATGTTAAAGTGGGATGGGACTTAAATATAATTGAATATCCGTCAGATTGGTGAAAAATAATAGAGATGTTTGTTCAGATATTTTGATACTAAAAAAGCTAAGGATTTCAAAAGCCGCTAGCAAAAAATACGTGTATAATATTATTATCTAAGGGTTTTTTTTTGTTTGCATAATCTGTCGCTAACGACTTATTAATCATAGTAGCCTTACGGCTTATTGTTAGCTGTCAATTTTGTTTCCTAAAGACGGCAGTAGAAGATAAATGAAGCTTTGGGTCGTCTCAAACTATTTACTTGTTTCTTGGGTGGGTCTTCCATACGAGACACTTCTATGTATTTCTATAGATATACTATAGATATGTCTTCTTTTAACACGAAAAGATGGCTGACAAACTTGGAAAAGCAATTAGAAGAGAAAACATCGAAATAACGTACGTATACTTATAAACCTTGAAAAAACCCTCATTTTTAAATTGTTATTGTTGGTCGTTCATAAAGTTGACGAATATTTTCCACAACACCAAAGAGACATTAGCTCCGACTAAATTATTGCTCGTAAGGGTCGACCCTTAAGGAACTGTACTTGAATTCTTTACCAAAGAAATTTGTAGAAGATTCAATCTTTTTCTAAAAGCAGAGACGTATAACACATATACTGATAGCCCCTTAATAATCAGCTTGCCGTAAGTGAAGCCCAAATTGTATTCATACTAATATTATAAATCTGAAAGCGTGTTTGTTTGTTTGTTTGTCCTTCCTTCACGCCGTAGCTAAGCAATCAAGTGACCTGATTTTTGGCATACAGTTAGTCGAAAAGATGGAGAGTAACATAGGCCTACACACTCATACTTTTTAACTGGAAATAGAGTTATATGGGGGAAGGGGGGGTCAAAGTTTATATGAAAGTCGACGCGGACGTAGTCGCGGGCAACAGCTAGTATACATATAATTAAGAAATTTACACACAATTTACAATTTACTGTAAACGTGGAAATAGGAAATCTACGATTACGAAAACCCTACGAATTTTTATGCGATGAATTGTGTCGATGATATGATATATGTTACAATTCTGTTTGTTTAAAAGCAAGGTTTAAATCCTATCTTATGTTACCAACCAATTAAGGTATGTGTTTAAACGAATATGTATGAAAACATAACTAGCCCAGGAATATAATATTAAAATTTGAAATGGTACATTTTTAAACCTTTTATATTTTGCTACGTTTGAAATTTAGTCATTGTAGTAAATATGCAACTTTCGCTCAAATAGTCGTCGTGTGACTTACAAAGGACTGAAAGACAAGAATAGTTCAAAGCATGGAATTCTGAATCCATTTATTGATATTTATTGTTGTGAAGTTTATAATTTAAATTTATTTATAAGTAACTGGCTGTGTACTGCAATTTGTCTCTGTCTCTCACTATATATTAAATAACACATTATACAATTGAATTTGATATCATTGTGCAACTCACGAACAACATTGATTTTTTTTTTCAAAATAAATTCAATAGATTAAGAGATTTTTAATAGATTATTAACTTGTTAGTTAAATAAATTTGTAAAGCGTCGAGAAGCTGTAGATATGGTAAGTCTCGAACAAATATCATAATCGCGATTCAGAACTCGGCGGATTAGTAACGCTCATTGATGATGATGATCATCATCAGCCCATTAACGTCCCCACTACTGGGTCTCCTCTCATAGGTGAGGGGTTTGCCATACTCGCCACGCTTGGCAGACGGGCTGGCGAGGGTTCTGGTTTAAATTACAGAGTAACGCTCGCTACACTACCAGTCAAGTCAAAAGTATCTTTATTCAAATAGGCTACATATAGTAACACTTTTGAATCGTCTCGGTATTACAAAACATTAACCACCGGTTCGGAAGGCAGTTTCTACAGAGAAGAACCGGCAAGACACTCTGATAGTTGCTCTTTTAAAAATAAGAAGATATTTATAATCTATACTGGTCTATACTAATACTATAAAGAAGTAAAGTTTGTGTGTTTGTTAAATTGTAAGGTAATCTCGGGATCTACTGGACCAATTTTAAAAATTCTTTCACCAATAAAGCTACATTATTGCTGAGTGACATAGACTATATAAAAAAGGGCTTATTAACAATAATGTCATGCCCAACAAAGTGAGCACGGGTCAGCCAGTATATAACATTTATACATGAAAAAGGTCACCCCCATACTAGCTTATGAACTTGCCTTGTATTTTTTAATTAGTTGATATTAAATTTCTCAAAAAGAAATCAGACCGACTTTTTTCCAGCTCGTAGTATAAATGAAAGGACCCGTTCGTAATAGACTGATTTCATTAGCATTTGTCAAATGAAAAATGGTTAACATTTCTAAGACAGCTCCGAAGTTATCGTTGATACCAGGGTAACATGAAAACGGGGGAGTTGGAGAAGGCGGCGGTATTAAGAAAACGACCTCGCTTCAATGACTAAATAATCCTCTGTCTCAAAAGGATTTACTGAAATATAAGGTACTTACTTTATATTCCAGTATTGTAGTAATATCAGAGGTTGACTGTATATTTTTATAACAAAACGGGGGTGTAACCTTTGAGTATTTAAACATTAGGATGTAGGGATTGTAATTCTACTAAAATATTAAGATTAAAGTTCGCATTCTTACCTTCTTTGGGAAGATCACCTATGAGTTGGATGAACCAGATATAAACAGCAGTGGAGGAAGGATGATTTAACCTTCCTCTGAACCAAAGAGAGGATTCTCGACCAGTCGAACCACTGTCAGGTCGATAATTTATATATAAGCTAAGTTTTGAACAAACCTCATAAGCGCGATTTAGAACACGGCCCATTAGTAGCGGTCGCTACAGTCCCATAAATGACTCCAAAAGGACAGCAATTAGAGAGGATTGGCAGCACATTGTTAAGGATGCCACGAGACAGACGTCGTGATAATCACGACCACTCTGTCAAGAGTGAGTCATTAAAGATAGATTTTCACATCTAACACTGACCAAATTGTATTTGAGGTTTCTTGTACGGAAGACCAAGATGTGTAAAAGACCCTATAAAGGTAAAAACATCAGTAACTTTCATTCCAACGGTAGAGTAATTAAAAATCTTGCTTTTGTCGTGACAAGCACGCCATTGTCAAATTATTCCAGTCTATTCTGACTTTTTGTCAACAATTTAGTTTGTTATCATAATATGGATTGGCTGAAATTCAGAATCCAGGTAGATAAGACATTGGATACTCTATATCCCGGTATTCCCCCAAGCACGGGAACTACGGAGTAAACCGTGGAACACGTCTACTAAGTATAAAAATAAAAAAGCCACACCCAGAAATAACAAATGGAAAATGCTAGAATTTTCAAACGACATTCAGTTTATTAACTTCGCATGTAAACTTCGAATGGTACAAGCGACTAACGAGACGGCTCAACTGATGTTAAAGCTACGTGCATCCATAAATTAGTCGGAGTTGAGCTACAAATTAACCGACATTTATTTATGTGTAATTTTTTGAATTTTCGCTGAAAATGATTTGCCTTTTGCAACGATTTTTAGTTCCGGTTGGGCGAAGGTTATGATATAAGTTGTCAATTTGCGTCATTTTATAGAACTTAGTAGTTTTACTTCTATTTTAAGTACTTTTGATTGAATCAATATTTACTATGGATAGTTTTATTTATTGATTAAAGGTCTAAATAAATCAAAATTGTTATTATCTTTGTGTTACATTTTTCAAATGCTATTAAAAATTTTGAATGCTATTTTTTATGTTAGGACATATCAGAAGGTTTTCCTTAATATAATATGAAAGCGAACTAACCTGTACTAAAATAACATGGGTCTACAACTTATAAAGTAATATGAAGTTTCATAAAGTCACTTGCAATCATTAAGAAAAATATAGGGTATATTAATGTAAGTGTATTTCCATTTGCAACTACACAATACCCATGAAAACACTTCCACGATAATAGCGGAAAATCATTTTGAAATTATAAAAAAGTGGAATATCAAAGTCTTTAATGAAAACAATGAAAGCCCGTGTTAAAACCGAAAAAATACAAAACGTAAAATGTAATAGGGTTGTTTTACCCTGTTTATTTCAGATGTCGGTCGCGAATTACCGGCTAGAGGTCACGAGTGAACATTTTTAAATGAACCGGGTTTTTTTCTTTTGTCAATACACATTTTCAGTACTTTTTTCACGCTATTCAAAGAGCTCTTTCGTATCAATGCGATGCTCATATGCTTTTTAAGCTATAGAAAATTGTTTGCTTAAAAAATATACGTTCGTTGAAAAAAAAACTTCGTCAAAAAATTAATATAAAAACTTGAATCGTCCAGCGTATAGCGGAAAAAATTTTTTTAATCATTTAATCATTAATATTAACAGATTATCATTAACATCAGATATAATTGTGGTCACGCGACTACTGAACTAGTAAAAATACTGTATCTCAGCAGTCGGGTCCACCCCATTAGCTAGTTCAGTTTACAATATCAACGCAACATTGTAATATAAGAGATATCGCGACTATACATACATACATACAAAGCCACATACAGCTGATAGTTTAAAGAATACATAGTTATATCAGAAAACAATAAATGAACAAGAAACATCGTAGTTATAACAGCAAATTTAATGTCAAATCTCTTTAGAGATGTAGATTTTCTTAGAATTTCCTATAGACTATAGAGAGATTAGGTACACAAACGTGCACTGCCGGGCGCGCTGCTAGTTAAATATATATAATAAATATTTTAAGACAGATATAAAAAAACCAAGTTTTATTATCTTATTGTGGGGACATCGTAGTATAACATAGATCTAAGTTTTATTGTGAAATTGGCTAGAATGTTTATTGTACTTGTCTTTATTATAAAATAAAAATATTATTATTTTTTATTACCTGTTAGATAAAAAACCCTTAACACTTCTTTTGTAGTCGGATAACAGTTAAATCACAATTGTAGCGTGCGGGCGTTGTGTGCTAAGGTTTTTTCTTTATTTCTCTTAAATAGCGCTGCAGTGTCTGATAAAACTGTCTAGCTGGCATTGTCATGGGTTGCAGGGAATCTAGGAATACAGTTGTATTATAGATTTATATTTGACTAGCGACCCGCCTCGGCTTTGCTCGCATTTATTATTCATATACACCATCCTTTTGAATCGCCGACGACCGCTTGGAACAGTGGTAGGTGGTGGAACAACTGCTTTCTGCACGACGGGTCGTGGGTTCGATTCCCACACTGGTAAAATACATTTGTAATTTACATTTGTATTATTTTTGGGGTATGGGTGTTGCAATGTATTGTACGAGTATGTATGTATTTACAAAAGAAAAGTATGTATATGTAATTTATTCCGTTATCTAGTTGCCATAACACGAGCTTTCTGCTTAGCTTGGAACTAGATTGCGCTGTGTATAAATATCCTGAAATATTTTTTTTTTAATTTATTTATCGTTTTGAATTGAAATATCTTTTATAAAAACCAAATGAGATCCGGATGAAAGATTTAAGCATACATGGGGTTATAGCGACTGTTTTATACTTGGTTTATTAACTTTAACTCATTTATCATAATTTGACCTACTTATATCACTATCCTATCCGATCCTAACATTATAAATGTTAGTTTGTGAGCATGTATGTATGGATGTATGTTTGTTATTCTTTCACGCAAAATCGGCTGGACAGATTTAGTTGAAATTTTGTATGTAGAAAGGTGGTACCCTGGATTATCACAAGATACATACATATCCCGGTATTGCCCCTGAAACAGGAACTACACAAAGCCGGTTACAATATAACATTTTTAAAGGCCAGCAACGCATTCGAAAAGATATTTTTGATATTATTCCTCAAACATCTCACAAAAAAACTAGACACTTTAAAAACCGACTACATCATCCATTGCACTGTTTAAAAAAACCTTCATGTAAAACTCGTTTTGCCTTTTCTGTGCGTTTTTCACGGAAGGCTTTGCTTTGAAGCCTTTTTGCTCTAAACGTGGTTTTGCAGGAAACTAGTTGAAATTGGTTATTTTACGTTTTTCCAAAACTCGCAGAACGAATAAAAAACTCTAGTTTTCGACTGCAATTAATTTTTTTCTATTATTCTGTATCCATCGTTTGACAACTTGGTGGCTTTTATTACTTATTAGCTTGGTGGTTAGTGACCTTGGTAACAATATTTAGAAAAACTAAAGACATTTTTAGCGAAGGATTTACGAATAAGGTGGCAATAGACATACGAATCTCCTGTGCTCGTGTCGTACGAGACGCTATGATATCTCTTAAGAGATGCCATTCATTTATACACGTTTTATGTAGAAGCTTTTACTTTTACGAGCCGATTCTTATTATTTGAAAGAGATATTTGAATAATGATTTTTTTAATGTAGAAATTAGCTTTTTATTTAGTTTAATATTATTGATTATAATGATTATATGTTACTCGTATTGTTATTAATATTTGTTTAATTACGATGAATGTGGGTTTTTATTGGTTTAAAAGCCCTAAGATAATAATACCTTCATAATAAATACAGACTAATCGTTTTATTCTATTGAACTCGTACAAACTTAGAATAGATACTAAATTGAAACCTATTTCGACCCTAACCACACAACTTTCCCAACTATCTCAACAGATACGACCCTAAACATACAACTCCTTAACTATTTGTACAAAAAAATCTATCCTAATACCGCTCCATATATACGCATAGCCAGTAAGAACACAGAAAATCATTCATTTAAAAACATTTAACAAAACCTTTTTGCGAACTGTTAATAATTAATAAATGTTAGTATGTGTAAAAATACGTTTGAGTTTGACTATGAATTTGACAAAATAATTACGAAACACATGTGACAATTATTATTATTATAAAAGAGCATCTAATAGTTTCTTGCCGATTCTTCTTTGTAAAATTCACTAACAGAGCCTGGTACATCATTGTTTTGAAACATTAAAACGATTCAAGTGTTACTATATTTTGCTCAGTCGAATAAAAATGCTTTCCTATTCAATCCGGTCAAAGCTATGCTACTATTTATATAACCATTGGTCAAGTTTGATCCAACACATTCTTAACCCTATACCTTTAACCGTTCAAATATTTCGAGCAAGTCATATATTGGCAAGGAAATTATATCGATATCCGACAAACTGTATCCAAGCCGTAAATTCACGCACACTTACGCGGGTGACGTATGACCCGGATAACCGGGCAAGAGCGATGATGACCGGTAGTCGTTTAAGGTAGGATATAGATATACTGTGTCAATAGAGGCGGTAAACGTTTCTTAAATTAATATACCCGATAATAAAATACCCGTCGAGATTGTCAATTAAGTATTGTGAAAGAAATATCTTTACTTGCAATTTAGCCAATAATAGTTAATTCTTATAAAAAATGTGCAAAAAATATTTATAAAATAATTGGTTTGACAGCTGTAGTATTACCATTTATTATAAAAATAATATATAATATCTATTATCATTTTAACGATAACAAAATGTACTTTAATAACGTGAAACGAAAGAATTTTTTTTTTATGAAACTAAATATGTTACAACCAGCTTTTTGTACAAGCCTTTTATTTATGTATTGATTTGTTTAATTTTAGCTTTAGACACAATAAATGGTTTCCGAGTCTTTTTTTTTAATTCAGACAGACACATAATATACAGACACATAGAGTATAGAATGAAGCAACTAAGCGGGAGTATCAGGCGATGGTAGATACCTGACTATCTCCGTTATTAAAGCTGCAATAAGGGAGAAAGGAAAGGATTTCTGTCAAAAGGGAATCATGGACGGCACGGAGCAACATAACACTTATCACTCTATCATCACTATCAAAAAATAGCATGAGAATCGTTTGTATTGTTTTAAATATTTAAGCATACATAGGGATATAGAGACTGCGAAAGCGACTTTGTTTTATACAATGTAGAGATACTGCTATATGCGGAATATGCCACCTTCGAGGACAATAACTCCGGATAAAGCCAGTCTATTTATGAGCTTATAAAACGTACCGATACTGAAATAGCACCCTCACACACAACCCATAAATTCACACACACTTGCCCGGTAACTTACGACCCGGATAACCGGGTGAGAATGTAGCGAGCATCCATCACGGCGCACCGGTTAACGGATTAGATTTATCCGTACGTAACTTGGCTCGCAGCCAAGAAGTGCAACGGACCGTGCGTTCCTGCACAGGGGTAACCCGGTCACAACCGGGCGGAATTTAAATAATCCAATTTTTAAATTTGGAACGGATTATTTACGTTCTTATTAAAATGGTAAAATGTATTGTATGGCTTGGGTCCAAGATAAACGGGTCTGCTGCAGCCGGATTATCCGGTCAGCGCCTGGTTGAAAAATTTAAATTGCACATATTTTACATTGGATTATGCAGAACAAAAATGAATCATTTTGCAGTCTTATTTTGCATATAATATTATTATTTTAATTAAAAATACTTATTTTCTGCAAAATAATAAGGCAAATTTAGGTCGTGAGTTCGCAATCTCGCGAGACATTATAATCTCACCGTGTTAATGATAAATTAATTATTAATTATAATATTGTTTCTAATTAATTTTTCTGAGTGTTTGATCAGTAAGTGTCTGTCGGTTTCATTACTTTTTAACCGACTTCAAAAAAGGAGGTTCTCAATTCCTCTGTATGTATAACATTTTTTTTACGTAGAAAATAAATTCAACGAGTATGTCTTCAATGAATAAATAATTATTTTTATAACCTTAAAAACTACTCTTACTTAATATAAAAGAAACGCTTCACATTTAGAAATTAATTATTTTAGTAAACTAGCACCAAATAGCAAGCAAGCATTTTATTTGAACTTCCAAGATTCCAGAACATTCGACTCGATTTAAATTCGAGAAATGCATTTAACTTTTTGCCATTCAATAATTGGGTCACTGAAAAATTGAGCTGTTTTAATTTTAAATTTATTTGTTTTGTTTTACCGTGCGCCGCGCATTTCGTGATTTCATTCAAAAAATTTATTATTTTAATCTTACACGAAATATATATACATTTATGATTTTTAATGATCTAACAAGAACATGTCTGTAGATAAAATTAAGGAACCAATTTTGTGTGAGTTTGCAGTGTTTTTTTTTAATCCTTTAGGTGATAATAGTGTGTCATGGCGGAGATGGTCTCCGCCCATAGACAATTATAAAATTCCGAAGAATACATTGCTGGACTTTTAAAAATTTAGCAATCCTAAGACAAAAAGGATTAATATTTCTTATAATGACACATGTATTTTGGTTTTAACTTGTTATTGTAAAGAAAAAATATTAAGGGAAACTCCACAATGAGAGAAAGATCCCTAAAAAATGGTAATTCTTTGTTAATTAGTACAAATAAATTTCAATTTTGAGTTACTATGTATGACCATACAAAAAATGGCAAGAGAAACATTTTTCAACTATACAACAAATAAAGGAAGGAAATACAACAAAGGATAAATAAGGGTATTTAAGAAAAAGGAATTCAGACTCTACCAGATGCAATGACATGTCTGACAGGTTGTTATGAGTTAACAGCGGTTGTCTGAGTCCGATCTTTTCATCCCTGGTAACTCCAATGCCTATTTTTACAAATTTATTACAATATAGGTATTGATAATAGAATTATTTGGTTTAAAGTGTTTTCTGGACATATCTTTAATCTAATAATCAATTGCGAAATGTGAATGTAAACCGAAATGTTAAGTGCATAACCCGATAACTGCTGAACGGATTTTGATAACTCGTTTTTATAGTAATAGGCAAGGCAAATACGACTTGGGGACCTTCAAAAAAAGAGCGTACCTATCCTTACAAGGCCGGCAACGCACTCGTGACAACGCG
>DWAJ01005636.1:0-11276 GCA_018238005.1 Eurema mandarina | reverse complement strand
TCAGTCTGTGGTGAACGTTGCTGAGTCTTCGGGACAGTCGGAACCGGTTGCTGTTCCAACTGTGATGGTTAATGGAGAAGTGGAACTTGTCGCAAAGCCTGGCTTGGAGCCGGTACAAGGGTGAGTTGTACATTTACTTTAAAATAAACCTAAGCTAAAATAGAAAATTACAATACATTTTTAAATAAGAAGAAGGTAAAATTTCAGTTTTATGTAGGAGATATATAATTGATGGGATGGTAGGACTAACACAATTAAATAGGTAAAAATTAAGATCTGTGGCCGGAGGCTAACGTGTATTATGTAAAATTTAATTTGAAGACTAGCAACATTGGCGGTAATACAGATAAATTAAAACAGAACGCATTCTGCCACATAAGCGTTACCTATTTTCTATCTAATTTTTAAAAGTATATGATTATTTTACGCCTAATCGACACGTCTGCAAATTATCTGTAAATCTATCGGGATTGTAAAGATAATACAATCAAATATTTGGTACTTAATTAATTATTGTATTAGATAGACAGCTAATTACCCTATTTTTTTATTTTGATAACTGTAAACATTTTTAGATGTTATGACTTATGACACACACACAAGTTATGACTTCTCACAACAACAGATACCTACAACTTAAATTAATACATCAAAAAGTAGGTTAAAGATGACATTTAAAAATATTATTTAATAACTCTTTCGTTACTATTTTTGTAATATTATAAAGTTGATTTTAGTTTGACATATATCCTTTATACGTTAGGTTACTTAGGTATACATCGGTTTATATTCGAATTATGCGTGATAATATGCGTGATAGTGATTATCTTTATTATTTTACACTCACCAATACTATAATAACGGACGTGTTAAAGAGATTAATATTATCAATTATTTGGATACCTAATTTGGACTTTCACCTTAAAAACTGAACGCCTGCCCAAAAAAGTTAGCAATGACGAATGTATGCGGAAATGTTTTGTTTACTGAACTAGGCGTGACGTGATTTCTCTTTATTACTTTTTGTTCTAAAATATTTGGTTGTAAAATATTAAGGTTTATAAACCAGTGAACCCATTAAGAATGTTTATATGAAAGAGCATCTAACAAAAATTAATGCATCCATGTTACATCTATAGCTATATAGTTTTTTGATACATGGCACTAGATGGAGCTGTGTATAAGTATCTTAAAGTACTATTAATTATTATTATTATTGTTTAGGATTTCTGTAAAATATTGCTAATTGTATGAATACACGAAAAGGTATGTCAAAAATAGAAATGAATTAATACCTTAACTACAATCCATAACTGTGTTGACAATAATTATTATCTTCTTTCATTTGGAATTTATATTTAATCTCTTTAATAAAGGTTTATTGACATTTTGCTCAACGACGTGGGCTCGGATCAGCTAGTAATAAATAAAATTGTAGGTAGTTAATATGTATTATTAATTAATTATTTACGCAAAATAAAATTATGTTAAATAAATGTGTATAAAGTGCGTTGTTAAAACACTTACGTGATAAAATTAACGAAAAACATTTAGTTAAAGAATAGTGGACGTATTGTTAAGAAAATAAAGACAAACCTAACGTTGTATCAATGTATTTTAATTGGTTGTTCATTGAAACAATATGTATGATTAGATAGCATTGTTTGAGACAATAATATGAAGAAATATACATAGAATATAGAACACTGGCCTGTCAAAAACTCAATTTCGCGTTCCCGTAGCTTAAGGAGAGACATTTACTTTATTTAAAAAAAAAAAGTTTCCAAATAAATTACTTAGCAAATAACCGACATAATATTTATATAAATCTCTTTCACAAAACTGCAATATTCTACTTAATGATTACAATAATAGGTACAAGCCACCTCTAAACACAATATTTTTTCCTTTGTCCACTTTTATCGAAATGGATTCAAAAAGATCATTAAATGTTGTATGTTAATATTGGAACGGACTTCAGAGCACTATTTTATATACATATTTATAATACCTTATTTTAATAAAATTACAAATAATCGTATAACCTTCTTAGACAAAATTGCAAAAATATTACTTTTCCATATAATAATCTGCTTAAGCTGTGTAGATAATGCTTACAGATGTAATTGTAAATAACCGGCTATGTGCGAGCCAGTCAGGGCAGGAAAGGGTTCCGCAGTTCTATAGATAAGAGCAGGTAGATTTACAAACTGAATTTGATTTATATTCTTAACTAGCTGTTGCCCGCGACTTGTTGCGTGGACTTTCTTTTTATAAACTTTGACCCCCCCTTCCCTCGCTTACGAGTATAATCCTTTTTTCCTAGATTTTTTCATAAAAAAATTTTTTCCCGTTAAATCCCGTGGGAATTTTACAATATCCTGTTGCAACTAACCTTCAAGTTTACTAAGGTACCTGCATGTCAAATTTCAAGCGTCTAACTTAAGCGGTTTAGATTTTTCATACAAAAGGATTTTCCCGCTAATTCCCGTTCCCGCGGGAATTTCAGGAATTCCTTTCTTAGCGGATGCCTACGTCATAACATCTACCTGCACTGCAAATTTCAGCCCGATCCGTCCAGTGGTTTGGGCTGTGCGTTGATAGATCACTATGTCAGTCACCTTTGAATTATATATATTTAGATTTTAATTACCTAGCAATTGTTAATAGTTTTTTTTTTATTTATTAAATTCTAGTAAAATGAGGTACCTACATCATTTTATTTATTTAATAAAGATAAGAAACAGTACTTATATATTTCATTAATATTTCTTGTATATCACTTTTACGTTATTTATTGAAACAAATTATTAGAAATAATTGTATATCTATCAATTTTTTGCTATGTTTTGATACGCTGTATGTAATTCCTTAATACTAAAGAGTGATCTACCAGGCAATCATAACAAAGAAGAGTAGTTCATACGTTACATTAACTTCACTCTTTAACAACTTTTCTTACTTCAATTCAATAAAATCTAACTACATCGGTTTTTTAATGTTATTTAAAAATATCTGTTAGTAAATAAAATTAAATATCTACGCAACAAACATTCATATTTTAAATACAAAAAAAAATCTTACGTCATTTCAAAAGTTAAACTTTAAGCTATCGCTTTCACAATCCACGACCGCTTTACTTAACCTTAAAAATACGAAAAAATCAATTTGAAATAAAAAAAATTCAATCACACATTTCGTACTAAATCTGTTCCAATTCACCATAAGCAGTCAAATATTATTATCAGTAATAAGTAAAATATTAACTCGAATAAACTTAAAAAACCGACCAAAGCAGCATTATCGATATTGAATTTTTAATAAAAGGCGATCGAATTACCCGTTTTTGGGTTAAGCTCAGACGAACATCCGAACGGAGGCTTATAATCCCAAGTAACCTTTTACTATCCTTGTCATAAAACCTTTACAGTAGCTGGTTCGATTTTTTACTTATTAAAGTTGAGTACACAATAAGTTATTGTTATTGAGTCTTTAATTGTCAATAAGTTATTAAGTCTAACATAGAAAGTTAACTTCAAGATATGAATATCGATATCTATAAAACCTATACTACATTTAAAGTAACGATTTTCATGTAAGTTTGTTTGTTACTAAGATATAAGATAGCAACGATGTTAGTTATAATAATAATGTTTAATATAATAATTCTTATATAGGTACATTTTTTGTTATTCTAATGAGTAGATAACAAGGTAGCCCAACGCAACATTGTTCCCGCTATACCTTTCTCGTACTAAAAAAATCTAAAAAAAATTAAATCGAAATCGGTTCAACAGTTATGGAATTACTTACCTACTTAGCATCAAATTTGGCGATTCATTTTATATTATAGACATAAACGACGACGACCGAACGAAGACGACCGCTTGGCGCAGTGGTAGCACAACTGCTTTCTGCACGAAGGGTCGTTCGTGGGTTCGATTCCCACACCGGAAAAATATATTTGTAATTTACATTTGTATTTTTCTGGGGTCTGGGTGTTGCTATGTATTGTATGTATGTATTTACAAAAAAAAGGATGTATATGTAATTTATTCCGTTATCTAGTTCCCATAACACAAGCTTCGGCTTAGCTTGGAACTAGATGACGCTGTGTATAAATGTCCTGAAAATATTTATTATTTATTTATTTATTTATTTATTTAAAATCTAACTTATCGCGAACTTAAGTAACCAGTACACCACCGCCCTAACTTAATCCGTGCTTAACGTCCTTAATCCGACACACAATGTTCTTAAGCTTTACAACCTTCGTATTTTTCACATTTTTAATTACCATTCCGATCAATACACGGTAATTAACGATATTTTTACGGTATTCAATATATTTCGTGCAATTAAAACGCTTAAATGAGGTTTTATTTATTTAAGGCTTTGTAAAAACCTTTTTTTTTGTTTTATTACCTACTAGCGAGCCGCCCCGGCTTTGCTCGCATATCTTATGCATGTATTATACACATAAACCTACCTCTTGAATCATTATATCTTATAAAAAAGCGAATGAAAATTGGTTTGGTAGTTTTAAAGATTTAGGCATACATAGATAGGAATATAGGGAAAAGATGAGGAATCATTTGATGACAAAGAAAGGTAACAAATGAAGGGGGATATATGAAAGACTGGTCGTGTCGTCTTCGCAAGTCCGTCCGAGTGTGTGCGAAGCAACACCGGTGGGTCTTAGTCGGTAGGGCCCTTCTGCCTTCTGGCGAGTCCAATTCTCCCGAGGAGCCATATCGGGGACAGGATTTCTCACTTATGAAAGAAAAAAAGGAGCGACCTACTTAACTACAACCCCTGACTATATTCTATTATTTGAAGCTAGTTTGATGTGTGTGTGTGTGTCTTTCTTAAACACAAATCTATTGATTATCTTATATTGAATTGAATAGAATGTATGACACTTAATACAATACAATATTGTATCAATGTGATTTCTCTTTCTCCCAAAATATATAACTTTTATTAAACGTTATGCTGAGTCGGCGTCAAGTAATGTCATCTCATCAGAGATTTCATTGCGTTTCGTTCGTAAGAGGGAGCACTTAAAGCCCATTTTTTCTCTCCTTTATGATATTTTTAATTCCTTTCTAACCTTCTAACACAAACCCTTTCCAAATTCGTAACTGTATGAACAGTTCGAGCAGCAGAATCGATCAACCTCCTCAGTTAGGCAATTACATAGAAACATATCTAATTGACTGACTCCTAGCAATTCGAAAAGGATTTCCAAAAGATACAATTATCCCGAGCTATGCGATAAAGCCGTGAGAAACCACAAGTCATTACTTATCTGTATGAATCATTTCGGTTATTGTTGCTACTGTAACGTGTGGCCAGGAAACGAGCGTAAAGAAACCGCTGTTCTCATAAGTGGAGCGATTTGATTCCCACGCTTTTTGTGTGAGTCATATAGGTGGTTCATTAGGGATTTTCAGTTCAGTAATTAGGTGTATGAGATAAGCGATCTTGTTATTGTTATTATGAATAGTAATTACCTTTCTTGAGTATTGCAAATTGTATTAGCGTAATTTTCAATAAGCTATAGTAATTTAAAAATTATTTTGTAAAATAATGAAAGAGATAACTAATGCGCAGAGTTCTGAATCGTGCTAGTGATATTTGTCCGAGTTTTAGCATAATGAATGTATATAATATATATACAGTTTCTAGACATCGAATCATTGGGCCTTACTCCCGGCCAGTCAGTAATTGATCTTCTTTACTCCTCATACGTAATTGTTTATCATTTTTTTTATCTGTCTTAATATTTTCAATAATATCTTCCACACTTGCTTGACTTATAAGTTTAACTTAAACAGCAAGTGTATATAACTTTCTAACTGCCTTTAACTCGCTCATAGATCAGCTAAGCGTACAAAACTCCACAGGTATGGCCATCAAATCCTAGAATCAGATAAATCGAAACCTCGTCGATTTGACATCTACATCCACATATCGGCCATCTTTATTAAAATATGGCGTCTTTAATGTCACCTGATGGAAGATTATTAGAATGATTATTGATTTATCATTGAATTTGACGCTGGAATTACGTTCGGAATCTGGTAGGTCTGATTTATTATTTAATTATGTTATACTAACGACATGCCCTGACTTCGCATGTAAAAATCTTCCTCTTGAACCAATTTATTAGATTCTCTTAAAATTTAATTGAATTATTGCGTAGTATTAAATATCTAAGAACAAATAGAGAAAGCGACTTTGTTTTATGCTACGCACTGTATACGTATTAACATTTCCCACGGCAATACTGGGATAAAATTAATTCTCTATGCTATACAAGGTCTAAATTACCTATATACTAAACGTAAGATAAGTCCATACAGAAGTTTTCTTGTATAGGAGTAAAAAAAATCCATACGTCCTCACAAAATTTAGGTAGGCTTAGTTTATTTCGACACACCACCAGCGATACAAACGAAACATTCACAAAATGTACTATAAAAAGTCCTGGTATGTAAGCCAGTTACAGGGTCTAAAATTTTAAAATTATTATAGTAAAATTGTAGTTGAAGAGTTTTCGAAGCAACCTGCTACGGTAGGATGAAACGCAGTGGAGTTTTGGTTGGTGAAAGTTACACTTAAACCTTGCTCCTCTCCTCTAAAAGGGTACCCACGAGGGGTATTCTATTAAGTTAAGTTTTTACGATATAAAACCATTGTCGAGAAAAGGGAAGACATGATGTAACCTTCCTTGCAACCGAAAGTACCCTGGACCACTCAACTAACTGACCGTAACGCACCAACTATATCAACGAGTTCTATTTAAGCTAATTCGAACGAATATCATAAGCGCGATTCAGAAATAATTCTCATTACAATACCTTAAACAATTCTAAAACAATCAAGCAAAGTTTATTAGCATCCAACCGGTTCTTTAATAAGGCATCTGACCGTAGGCGGAAGTGTCACCCAATTATATACGTTTTTTTATTCACGCAAGACATTCAAACGTGTCGTTTGGTAAAATTGTCGTTTAAAATATCTTAAGCTAGCTTATTCCCGATAGCTCTGCCGAAGAATACCTACTTTTAACAGTTATAGTACAATTTTTAATTACGAATTCTCTTCTATCGCGATCAAGATAGCCTAATTATAAAAATCATAATTAAGACAGGTACTTAAATAGGAACCGGCGAACTTATCTCTTAAAAGGTAGATTAAAAGAAAAGTAAAGTACGAATAGTTGTAATGGTTGGAAAAGCTTTGTGTACTGAATTTTATTTAAATTGATACATTGATTTTGGCGTAAAGATTAAAGAGTACTTTTAGCATTTATAATATAACAAAGACACACCTTTCACCTATAGATTGTAGTGTTATTTGTGAAAGAAATAAAGAAATCGAGTATTTTAACCCGCCGTTGAAATGTAAACCCCATCTCTCAAGCGTAAAACTGCAGTTATTTAATCAAAGATCAAAACATCAGTGACCCACCGCCCGCGGTCAAACAGACATTTTTCCAAGCCATATTTAACTTAATATTTACCCCGACTATTACCCACAAAACCCTTTGGAATACCGCGGTAGGACTCGCTAATTTTAAAACCGTCCTCAATAAACACGCGGACAAACCAACAAGAGACTACATAACGCTCAAATTCCCATCAAAAAATTTCACACTTTGTAAGAGAACTCTTTACGATTTTGTGATCAACTTCAAGCGATTTTGAGCTTTAAGCGCAGTGTAAATTTGATTTAATATGTTTATACAGTCATTACACTCGGAGTTTCTGTTTTTATATTTTCAAAGGGTATAGTTTTTTCGACCGTATTGAGTTGTTATAAAGTGCTAAACACCGTTTCACGGAGTGCCGTAGACACCAAAGTTACGACTTCATCTTCAAGTCTATGTACTTATTTCTAACTTTGCGTAAGGTTAGATAATGTCTATTATATATTTATTGAACTATACTTCAAACCTTTCTGCAACACGCTAGTTCGGAAGGCAGTTTCTATAGAGAAAAACCGGGCGAGAAACTCAAATAGTTTTAGAATAAAAATTAATAGGAACATTAATAAATAAAAACATGGATTATTACTGATTTTGTGAGCTCATTATGATAATATTATAGAAAGGTATAGGTATATATGTATGTATTTACAAAAGAAAAGTATGTATATGTAATTTTTCATATACTAGCAGAGCCGTTCCCACTTCGTTGGGCATATTGTTAATTATCCTTCTCGGTTTTTTATATAGCCTATGACACTTAGCAATAATGTGGCTTTCTATTGGGAAAGAATTTTTAAAATCGGTTCAGTAGATCCCGAGATTACCCTTTACAATTTAAACACACAAACTTTACTTCTTTATAATATTAGTATAGATCTAGTTGCCATAACACAGGCTCTGCTTAGCGTGGGACTAGATAGCGCTGTTAGAAGCATCTTGTGGGATAATTATAATTAAAAAAAAACGGTGATTTTAGACCATTTTAGTACCTACATAACCTTCTTGCGTACTCTATAGATAATTAAACAAATTAAAAATAAATAAGGTCAATTGACATAATATAAAGTATAATTTTATAACCTACATCGAAATTACGCAATATTAATCTAAATAAAACAAAAAGTTAATCTGGTAACAACCCATTTTGTTATGTGACATTTAAAATGACCAACCTTGAACAGATATTATAAATATTCAATTGTATATGTTTAAAATGTTTTGAGAATAACGTACGTATAACATATATATAAATGTATTTGAAAATCATTATTTCTTTTATATAAGATTTTTTATTGTGTAGTTAGTAATAAATTTGTTTAATACGTTGTTTTTTTAAATATATATAAAGCGCCATCTAGTTCCACGCTGAGCAGAGTTTTTGTTATGGCAACTAGATAACGGATATATTACATATACATACTTTTATTTTGTAAATACATACATACAATACATAAAAACAATCAGACCCCAGAAAAAATACAAATGAAAATTACAAATATATTTTCCGGTTTGAGGATCGAACCCACGACCCACAAAGCAGTTGTGCTACCACTGCGCCAAGCGGTTGTCAAATTTTTGATTAACGTAATCAAATTACCGGCAACCCTATGCCTAATGACGTCACGAATTAAAAATGGCGCGATGCGCGCATGTAGCCCGTCTAATGGTCAAAACATTTCCTTTAAAATAGTGGACTCGGGATAATCGGGCGATAAGCCGGGACAAGGCGCGGCGGCTTTGTGTTGCCACTTTACGGTCGCCGCCTTACATTCTGATTATTGGGGATAGGGTTGCCACTTGCTGGCTTTTATAAAAAAAAATACATTTTTATTGATTGCAATTAATCTTTAATCTAAGTTGTCTTTGTATGTAATAAATACATTTTAGAATCTTTATTATTTTCCCCTATTAACACATCCAACGGTTTTTATATTAAACCCTTTCCTATACACCATGTTGTCTGTAAGAGTCAAAAAATAAATAATAAGGCTTTTTATTTTAATTTTTATCTTTATTTTTTTATTCGTGTAGGAACTTAAGAGTTTTTGTTGTAAATAAAAGCCACCTATTTTCATATATAGCTTAGAAATTTTAAGCTTATATTGATATAAATAAAAATTATGACGTAAAGATAACACTTGTACAATATTTTTTGTACTTTTTTAATAAAATAAACTTACGTTAAAAATAAATTAAAAACATCCAACTTTAACAAATCTTTATAATATTATTAAAAATAAAAACTATTATGATTATTTCAACACGTCATACGTCACAGCTAAAAATAGTAAAAAAACTCCAGACACAAGCGAACGCATTTTTATTTAAAACAAAACTAATTAATGTCAATTAGGATACAAATTTATCGTTATAATTTTTATTTATTTATTTTTTATTCGTGTTAAAGAATATAATATGCACACGTTAGGACATTTGTTATAATATATACAGCTCCATAGACGTATAACGCATAGACTGATTGTCGTTTTATAATCGGTCCGCCGTAAGTGAAGCCAAAACTGTATATATGTAGGTGTTAACAGCATGTTCTTATACTCGATGACACGCACACAAGCCTACCGATAGTGTTGCTGCTATAAGAAATTTACCATATAAATGTGGAAAATTTTAAATCTACGAAAAATACGAATTTTTATGAGGTGACTGCGGCGACGATCTATGTAAGTAGACAAAATGGTCTACTTTGAAATAACTTCACTTTGTATGCTCATTTTTCGGTTCTAGGTGTAACTATTCTACGTCCAACTCATTATTCAAATGCATAATATAATAATGTTTAATTCACTGTTTGAATTGTAAATTTGAATTTACCGAAATGTTGACATGATTGTGTATCAGGAAAAATGGTAATTCGATTTTTTACAATCACGTTTGTGTATGAAAATTACGCAACGAGTTGTTCGCTAAAGATTGAACTTTTTGCTTATGTAGCATTTAGATTTTAAAGGAATTTAGAAAAAAACAATATTTGTGATATTGAAGTATGCCTATAAAATGTTAGAACTTCCTTTTTAGTCCATGTATCTAAATAGATATTTTAACTGACTTAGTTAAAATATCTATTTAGATACATGGACTACTGACTATTTAGAGTTATTCTGCAAAACATTTTATTTTTAAGTTTTAAGCTCCTCTAAAGTTTAAATATTTAATTATTTTGACCATAACAATGTGATTTCCTACGAGTACTTGTAGAAAGAAAGTAAAAAGTACCACATATTCAAGCTTTGTATAGCTTGTGGCATAGATTAAATAGTTTAGTAAACGACTTTATAATTTGAAGAAGAAAGAATTTTTTTAATAACGTCATAATTTATGAAATTCATAGATTATATTATTTTTATCGGCATAGACTATAGAGATTTTATTTGAATATTTTTTTTTGTTTTAGTGGCTATTAAATTGGTTATCTATTTTATTATATAAAACATAAAAATTCTTCTTAAACAATATTCATATATGCAAAGTCTTGTATGTACAATTTGAATTTCACAATAAAATATCACGGCCCATGATTTCTATGTTTTTCCATATTTATCTATATTTTAAGTGCATATATAATCAAGTTTGAGTTCATTTTCAAGATAATATTTTCATAATCAATTCAAAACATGGTACAGTATGTACTTGCTGGACGTTCTTGAAGGTCAGGACCTATCCACTATGTGGATACGTGTAGATTGCGATGACCACCCCCGCGTCTATGCGTGTCTCTATAGGTCCCATAGCGGTAACACCGAAACTGACCGACTCGTTG
>DWAJ01005635.1:0-11277 GCA_018238005.1 Eurema mandarina | reverse complement strand
TGATAACGAGTATATTTTATTTTATTCTAACAAACTTTTTAAATTATTTATCTACTATGACGTGCAACGTGTTACGTGACGTGTCTGTTTGCAAACAATCAAGCGACTGGTAGTTGGAAGGTTTGGGTGGGGACCGGGGTGAGGGGTGTATTAACGTGAGCCGACAGTAGTTGAAACATTTAACATTCAGCATTATGTCGCATAATGCGCTCTAGTGCTATACATTATTAGAAAACTAGGCCTGTTTGTACTTGTTTACATGCGAAATGGGAATTTTATTGAACCGAGTTACTCGGCCGAGTACTCGGTTGAAATAAAATTAAGCCGATTAATACTCGGTACTCATTACTCGGCAAAAGTGTTACTCGGCGCATCTCTACAATATACATACGTCAAAAGTTAGTTTATACTATAACTAGCAGCTCCCCGCAGTTTAACTTGCATTTTTGCATGACTTATTTTTATTTATTTATTTAAATATATATGTATAATTAACACGGTTATTCACCAGTTACATTCATTATAATAACGCTAATTATAGACATTACATTTATACATCTCTCCCAAAACGTCAACATACAGACAATATAACCGACCATTTATCCGCAAACATATCGCATTCAGGGTATTTGTCCAGAAGTATTATACACATGAACATTTCTCTTGAATTACCTACTCTATCTGATAAAAAAAAACACATGAAAATCGGTTGCGTAATTTTAAAGATTTAAGCGTAGATACATAGGGACAGACGCGAAAAGCGACTTTGTTTTGTAGTATGTAATGACAAGTTGATATAGATATAGAATTTGTTTTATTTTATTAATTTAAGTGTAATCGGTAGCAACGATGTATCTAAAAATCTTTAGTAAATTGCATACGTATAAAAATTTGGCGCTAAAAATAACTATCTATATGTAAGTCGAGTCGTGTGTATTACCCCACTCAAAACGTCAATGGCTGCACAAAATTTGATGAACTTTGATACGTTTAAATCGTTCCATCCTGAATAGCAGAAAACAAAATATTCAAAAACATAATATAACGTTATTTAAAAACTTAAAGAAGGTTATTTTAAGAAGTGTATTAGAATATTAATAATCATTAAACATTAGCTTTGTTATTAAAAATGCATGTTGTGTTTGTTTTGCTTTATTAGTTAGTTACTTAGGTTTTTTATTTTTTATTTTTATTTACTACAAGTGACGAAAAAATTACGTCATATAAATTGAAATTCATTGAAACGGGGATGCTGAAAACCAGCGCTACATAGAATCCTACTCTGTGTAGCACAAGCTGAGCCCTCTCCGTTTGCGCTATTTGTTGTTTGTGTATTTAATTGTATTATTTTAATTTTATGTTCATAAAAGCAATAAAGGATTATTTTATTTTAAATTCAGAAAGAAATAAAATGAAAGCTTCTTTGAAATTTTCCGTTTCGTTTCTGTTTTTTCCATTACTTGACGCTGGTTTTCCGCGGAAGAATGTTACCAGAGTCCGGCCTAAGTCAGCCCTAATTAGAATTAGCTATAGCTATATACAGTGTGCTAGAAAACATGTATCCGATCCTGAAGGGTAATATTCTCTATCTAAAAACCTTTTCGAATAAAATAAAATAAAAAATCTATATATGTAAATAACAACGCAATAAAGTTTTAAATATTAAGTTTCTAGTCAAGAATTTACACAAATTCAAGGAAATTCACAAATGCTGGCAACTCACGTACGGTTCGTAGACCACATAGACCCTATAGCTAGAAGGGCACGTGAACGCGAGACGGTGTTGCCATGTAATTTTCAATTTTACTTACTCAATTTTTTTTTTGTTTGGAAAAATAATGATGTTATTTTTTCAAAACGATAGCAATATAAGGACCTTCTACCGGTATATAGTAAGAGGTTTTCGGATCGGACACTTGTTTTGTAACACACTGTATATTATCTGTTAAGCCAACAGCTTAGCTCTACACGGCGAGCGTGTAAACTAAGCTTTAAAGGCATGATTTGACAAGTTTTGCAGACTACCCGCAAACGAGAAATTTAACATGCTAATTTGAACGTTACTCTCTATACTGTTTGTATAGGAATTGGCTGGCGGTAAGAGCGGGCCGAGCGGTCTGCGACGGAGCAGCGAACGCTCCGATATAACCGAACATACAGACAAACACTCTACAACCAGTGGTAAGTGATTTTTTCATCTGATGGCGTATACATAGCGACCGCCTCCGGTCATAAACAATCGTAAAAGCCAAATGCCTTACGAATGTGTTAAAAGCGGGAAAAAGAGAGAATCTGTTGTTTGTTGTCAAAGTCAAAGTCAAAAGTATCTTTATGCAACCAGGCTACATATAGTAACACTTGAATCGTCATGGTATTACAAAACATTTACCATTTTACATCAAAATGATACAATTATATGGCTACAATCAAAATTACCTTTTACAACTTTCATAAAAGGTATTTTTTTCTTCTAATTACAGTTTCTCTAAAATTAAAAAAAATCAGTTTTGTTTTTTTAATCACAATTTCTCGTGGATGTATAAAAAAATACTTTCACTATTCGTTGACGGATCTTTCAAAGTACATTTTATAAAAAAAATTCAAGTTTGTATCTCGAATTCGTATTTAAAGCTCTATTTTTTTATACTATACAGTGCGTCACCCTGGCCCCCATTTTCATCCAGACACTTTGATCTTGAGGCATCTGGATGGATGCTTGTAATGTACCTTCCTTGAAAATCTTCTATATAAAAATGAATCGCAAAATGTGTTGGTAAGCGCATAACTCGATAACAGCTGAACCGATTTACTTAATTCTTTTTTTAGAATAGTCCATGTACGAGGATGGTTCTTAAACAAAAAAAAATGGTATTCGTAGGGTACCGGGTAGGATTAGTACCTATAGCGCGAACGAAGTCGCGTTGGGCTGGCTAGTAAATAATAATAATAAACTTGAAAATCGCGTTGCAGGTCTCAACGGCCTCCGCAACATCGGCAACACGTGCTTCATGAACAGCGTGCTGCAGTGTCTGTCCAACACGGGCCCGCTACTCGAGTACGTCACGTCCGATGACAAGTACCTGTCGGACATCAACACCACGCTCAGCTGTATGAAGGGCGCGCTGATTAAGGGTGAGTCAAGTTGGGGGGCGGTTTCCGACCAGTTGGGGATGTTTCCGACCAGTTGGGGATGTTTCCGACCAGTTGGGGATGTTGTCGACTAGTTTGGGGATGTTTCCGACCAGTTGGAGGTGTTTCCGACCAGTTGGGGATGTTTCCGACCAGTTGGGGATGTTTCCGACCAGTTGGAAGTGTTTTAGATCAATTGGGATAGTTTTTCGACCTGTTGTAAGCTGTTCCCGACCAGTTGTGGTGTCTCGGACCGGTTTGGGATGTCTTGTACATATCAGGATCATATATCTTCGATACCGAGTCGATAGCATTAAATAGATAGACAGAAAGGGCACAGGAACATAAAGCAATGCCCCGGGGTTTTACCCGCGTAGTTTTCGTGTCCTTATTTATAACGGGATAAAAAGTGGGAAACTTTTACATATTTTTTATTATTTTAACATTGCGTTATAGATACTTTTTTGCTGCACTGTGTTTGCTAGATTGAATAATCATCAATAAAAAAATAAACTCTAAAAAGACGGTATTTATCGGTATACTATCCGTGCCCTGCGGCTTAACCCGTATTTATGCATGTGTTATACACATAAACCTTTCTCTTGAATCACTCTATCTGATAAAAAAACTTTAATGAAAATTGGTTGCGTATTCTTAAAGATTTAAGCATACATAGGGACAGACAGAAGGAAGCGACTTTGTTTTATACTATGTAATGATTATATTATCTATTGAAGGCTGGTTTTTTTTTATAATATGAAGAGACGGGAGACGAGCCGGACGCGCTCCTGATGGTAAGAGTAACCCGGAACTTTGCGAAGTTATAAAGCCCAACTCCGGGCAGTGCACTACACCGACTTTGAGTCATGAGATGTTAAGACTCATTAGCCCAGAAATTACAACAACTTACAACTTAATTGTAACGCTGGTTTCTTAATTAAAATTAGGTGAGATAATAATTAAAAATGTAATAATTTGAAAGCGTTCGCGAGTGTGATCAAGGAGCTGTGGCGCAGCGGCGAGCGCGACGGGGTGGTCAACACGACGTCGCTCAAGTCGCAGGTGCAGCGGTTCGCGCCGCGCTTCATGGGCTTCAGCCAGCAGGACGCGCAGGTGACTGGCATATGTCATGTCTATCTTATCTATAATAACTAGCTGTGCCAGCGACTTCGCCCGCGTAGAAAAGTGACTTTGGGCAGCATGTTTTAAAATGCCTAACCCGCGCCAACAAACGTTCAGCAAGTTCAATGTGATTCTTTAAATTGTCATAACTTTTTTATTTATCAACCGATTGACATGAATTAAACACTTAATGTTAAGAGAAGCTTTCCACAATATATCATTGCAAACCTCATATAGATAGACAAACAGACAAAAATTCCAAAAATCATTGTTTTGGGCACAAACAAACAGACAAACAGACAAAAATTCCAAAAATCATTGTTTTGGGTTCTATTGCGTTAATACAGGTCTCCTATAATAGTTTTTCTCATATATCTTCCATGTACAGACAGCGACTCGTAACGATTTTATTATATGTATAGATGTATAGACTAGCTATGCCCCGCGATGTTCCCGTCCCCGGAACAATACCGAGACGTAAAGTATCCTGTGTGTTAATCCGGGGTATCACCTATCTACATACCAAATTTCAACTAAATCGGTGAAGCCGTTTTTGCGTGAAAGAATAACGAACATACATCCAAGCATACATTCTCGCAAACTTTCACATTTATAATATTAGTAAGATTAATTTTTTGTTTGTCGTTTTGTTTCTCAGGAATTCCTTCGCTACCTTCTGGAGGGTTTGCACGAGGACGTGAACAGAGTCACCATTAAGCCCAAACCGATACTCACTGAGATCGATGAGAACCTCAGGTGAGATACCTCCCCCCACTTTCCTACCTCCCTCTTTCTCATTTTTCTGTCTTCTCCTTTTTCAAATGGAGGAGGATATGTGATCCTCTGAGTGAAGATTGGAATTCAAAATGAACTCAACTCAACTGAACTGAACTGAACTGAATACAACTAAAGTTAAATAAGTCAATGTCAATCATATCTTTATTCAACTAGGCTACTTATAGTAACACTTGAATCGTCATGGTATTACACGACAATTATTTACCGATATCATTTATAATTTTATAAATACTGATCGTTTCTCTTTTTTTGTTGGTTTTTGTTTTCAATATATTTGATTATACATAAGTTGAAATACAACACAACTTAACTAAACACAACTCAACTGAACTGAATCGAACTATAAGAAATACAGCTTATATGAACTGAATACAAATAAACTGAACTCTTTCAACCTTTGAAAAAATCAGTCTGTCCTTAAGCATAAAATAAACCTTCGTGTCCAATTTAATGAAATTCAGCGTAGTAGCAGTGAATATACCCTGTATAACCAGTTGAATGATGATGATTTTTGACTTTCACTTTGACTTTGACTTGCAGTGACTCAGCAAAAGCAGCCGAAGCGTGGTCCCGGTACCTGCGGATGGAGGACAGCCGCGTGGGGGACATTTTCGTGGGTCAACTCAAGTCGACCCTGCGCTGTACCCACTGTAACCACGACAGCGTCACTTTTGACCCCTTTTGGGATCTCAGGTATGCTAGACTACGCTTTAATTAAATTTTAATAATTAGCAGTAAGTTATTTAAATATTAACATGAAATGTACACTATTTTAAGTTACTCACTCGTTCAGTTATTAAGGTTGTGTTTATATGTATTTTATATGTAAGTAAGTGTAAGTAGTTTATATGCGACGACAGTTACCTGTTTGTGTAATACACAAATAAATATATATTAATTTCGCGGACGATTGTTTTGTGCGTCCTCAGTGAGTGCGCCCCCGGGAGGGCGCGATGGCTACCGATAAAAGTAATGTATAGTAGAAAAATAATCGGTTCGAGCAACACCTGAGTCTGAAAAGGCGACTACTGAAAACCAGTGTCACAAGCCCGGAACTTCACTGAGTAGTCGCCTATTGTCCAGCTTTAGTTGCTATTGAGTGTGGCAAAGCTCGCGACTCCGTCCGCGTGGACTTTCATATAAACTTTAACCCCTTAAAACCCTTTTTTCCATTTAAAAAGTTGCCTATGTCTTTTCTCAGACTCTAAACCATCTATGTACTGAATTTCATTGCAATCGGTTCAGTAGTTTTGGCGTCACAGCGTAACAGACAGCCAGACAGACAGACTGAGTAACTTTCGCATTTATAATATTAGTAGGGGCTTAATGTATGTTTGTGTGTTCGTCGGTCAGTCTGCCGATACCGTCGCGCACGGGCAACCTGAAGCTGCAGCAGTGTCTCCAGCACTTCGTCAGGGAGGAGGAGCTGGACGGCGACGAGAAGCCGGTGCGTGCTTGACTTTACTTATACTAGTTCTGCGCCCAATGGCAGGACCACGTGGAACCCGCATTGAACATAACTTTACTTATAAAAATACCTATTTTTACTTGACCACAACTATGTAACCTGCCGCCAATGTCTGCGCCGCGGGTTTGCTCGTGTTTACTCGCACAGACAGATAGATAGATAGATAGTTCGACGTTAATTGTAAACTAAACTAATCTACATAAAACATCTAAAATGCAAAGATGATCTCTTACAAAGCGACGGGATATTAAATGAAAATAAAAAACACTTTATTGACACAAAAGAATGCACAAAATTTGACGATTTTGTCAATTTTTATTAGATACGTATGTATGTATATAGAAACTAGAATGGAACACACAAAATTTTATTGACAATTTTCAATTTTTATTAGGTCTGTATGTATGTATGTGTATGTGTGTATTTCAGACGTGCTCAAAGTGCGGCGTGCGGCGAAAGTGCCTCAAATGGTTCACCGTGCAGAAGTTTCCCAGGGTGCTCGTGTTGCATCTAAAACGGTGAGTTTTATTCTCTCTTTCTCTCTTACCTATTAAAAATATGTTTAATTTTATATTTAACTTATGTTGCTAGTGAAACTAGTACTCAACAGGACTGATCTCGTAATGTGTACATAACTCGATTGAATTTAACTCGACTTAGAAGAACTGAACTAAACACCACTCAACTAAACTGAACTCAATTCAACTCAACTCAACTGAATTGAATTCAACGCGATTTCAGACTAAACTGAACATGACTTGTAAAGCTCTGTTGTTAAATCCTACTTTAATTAATTAATTAATTATATAATAAATTTTAAAGTTTGCGAGAATGTATGTACGGATGTATGTTTGTTATTCTTTCACGCAAAAACGGCTGGACGGATTTAGTTAAAATTTGGTATGTGGATAGGATTAACACATAGGATACTTTGTATCCCGGTATCGCCCCGGGAACGGGCGCAGCTAGTAGCATATGTGTAATCTGTCTGTCTGTCTGTCTGTCGGTAGCTTCTCGCCGACGGAGCGGTTCCGCGGCAAGCTGAGCGTGGTGGTGGAGTTCCCGCTGAGCGGCCTCGACATGTCGCCCTTCGCCGCCACCAACGCCACCACCGCCGCCACCGCCAGCTACAACCTGTACGCCGTCAGCAACCACTCGGGTATGTGTGTCTCTCTCTCTCTCTCTCACTCTCCATCACCCTCTCTCTCTCTCATTCTCTCTCTCTCACTCTCTATCACCCTCTCCCTCACTCTCACGCTCAATCTTTCTATTTTCTTTCTCTCTGTCTCTCTCTCTGTATGTCTCACGAACCGATGCCAATATGGATTAGATGTATTAGGATGATATTCTCTCTTTCTCTCTCTGTGTCTTTATCTATCTCTCTCTCTCTCTCTCTCTGTCCTAATCTATCTCTCTCTGTGTGTGTCTGTATCCGACGAACCGATGCCGATATCTATTAGATGTATTAGGATGATATTTTCACATCATAACATCTATACATATAATATACATACTACATAGGAATTGAATTAATAATATTCAACTTTCGTAGTGGGATTGAAAAAAATTGATGTGGTTTTAGTAATTAATAGCATAATATTTCAGGTACGACATACTCGGGCCACTACACCGCGTACTGCAAGCACCCCTACACCGGCGACTGGCACGAGTACAATGATTCCAGGTGAGTTAGATTACAATGTCACTGAAAATTGTTGGCCGTCAGATTGTAAACTGGCGCGAGATTGCGATTGATATTGATATATTTTGACGGCCGCTTGGCGCAGTGGTAGCACAACTGCTTTCTGCGCGAAGGGTCGTGGGTTCGATCCCCACACCGGAAAAATATATTTGTAATTTACATTTGTATTTTTCTGGGGTCTGGGTGTTGCTATGTATCGTATGTATGTATTTACAAAAGAAAAGTATGTATATGTAATTTATTCCGTTATCTAGTTGCCATAACACAAGCTTCTGCTTAGCGTGGAACTAGATGGCGCTGTGTTTAAATGTCCTGAAAACATTTATTATTAATATAATATCTGATTGATCTGTAAATTTCAACAATCTGGAAAATTTAACTTAGCTCCATTTTTCATCAAATTTCAATAATTAAATTGTAAGTCTTCCACTGTAATCGCTACTTTCATAACCCAACCAAACAAAGAGAAGTCTGTAGCTAAGCGGATTTCTCGGATAGAATACGATAAATTCTGCCGGTGGTCAGATCTTCATAACTTTGTATACAATTTGCTAAGCTATTGTGTTAAGCTATGTTATTGAAATAGAGATTTTAATTACGCAATTCTCGAGACGGTAGCGTGCTGTTCTAGATATTCTTTTGTTTTATAATAAATAGTAATGTACCTTCATTTTGAAGGTATGTTTCTTTGTTAGATCCTAAAGAGGTCTTCCAATGAGCTAAAAGGAAGGATAATTGTTTGTTTCATCCTAGCACATAATAAACAGAACCAATTATAGTGAATATTAAGGTATCAATAGATTCGTAGAAACTTTAACCTAAAAAGCACAGGGGGTTAATTAATGTGGTAAAAATGTGGAAAACGGACTGGAAAGAAAACAAAAATGAACAACAATCGTTATCAAGTTATGCACTTAGTAATGTTACTAATTTTCACAATCGACGATTCATTTTTTATAGTATAGTATATGTAAAAAGTATTGCTTTATGTACAGCAATATTTTTTTGTCATATTATTTATAACTAATGTACCTATTGGAACTACGAAATGGATTAGTCATTGGGTTAACACCATACTACATACATACATTATTATAATTTTAATTAATCACCTACATAACATCTAGATAAAAGCCATTTACTATTAAGGCAGATTGCGAGATAATGATAAAAAACAATTAAAAAAAAAAATTATTTGTACCAGTGAGATAGTATACCACGTATTTAGCAGTACATTATTTAGCTAAAATTTATTTATATGTAAATAATCTCATGATTTTTCTAACGATCTTTCTATTGTCATCTCGAAAAAATATATGGCATTGAGTCACAATGCGAGTCTAATCATCAAATTGAATTATTTTGTTACGTGACTACAGATCAGACATTTACATACAATCTAATTACGGTCCTAATTGAATCTGTACAAATGCTTTTATTGTATTCCTAAAATATACCTTTAATAGAGTAAGAACGAGATTAAATCTATGTGAAACCATAGACGTATAACGTATAGACTGATAGTTCCTTTATAATCGGTCAGCGGTAGATAAAGCCAAAATTGTTTCTATGTTAGTGTAAAAAGCACGTTCTTATACATAACACACAAGATAATGTTACTGCTATAAGAAATTCACCTTATAAATGTGGAAAAATTTTAATCTACGAGAAACATACTAGCTTTAATACGTTGTACTGCGGCGACGATCTATGTAAGTAGACGAAATTTTCTACTTTGAAATGGTTTCACTGCGTGCCCATATTGTGGTTTTAGGTGTTACAATTCTATGTATAAAACTATCTTTGGGTATTAATTTCATCAAGGCATTTCCTGAGATTATGTTCTCTGAATCTCTGAATGCGGTAAAACGGGTGTGTTATACGATACAAGTTCGACTTTTTCCATGATTTTCCCATGGGAGCCTCCTGAACTGGTTTTAAAAATCTATAGATAATTTCCCTTGTACGTTTTCATAGAATAATAATGATATGACTATACAATAAAAGCTGCATATTAGCTTCGCAATGTCTTTCTTACTTTGAAAAACTTAAATATTATTCACTAAATATAATTTATATTTATTTAACTTAACAATAACGATAATAAACAAATTTGTTTAGTAAATAAAATTAATAATATCCTAACCTAAAAAATATTAAAGTACCAGGCGCATATAACACGCTAAGAGTTATCTTTAATCTAGTAAAGGGCCAAAACCCAATACATACCAAATTTAATACAGAACATTCAACTTTAGTTTGGAACAGTTATTACGATGACTTAGCACACATTTGATTATCTTTGAGAGCTAATGTGCTTCAACTAAGATATTATATTTGCACTGTTACCAAGTCTGTGTATCTTTGTACGATATACTTGATTAAGGTTCTATTAATGTACAGTCAAACGCAAAAGTTAATGAACACATTTATTAGTTAAATTGTCTCGTCTAATTGTTTACCAGACTTTTCTACTGTCGTTCTGTTTTCTTTCCTATGGTAATACCGACATTAAAATATCCTATGTAATAGGGTCTAATAAAAGATTTCCACCAAATATTAGTCAAATCCATCCAAAACTACTGTGTTTTTATGTGAAAAGGAAACATAGTTGAACTTATTCTACTACCAATTCTTTAAATATTTATAAGACCTACTCAACTTCTACTAAATTATATATGACGGGGTGATCGATAGCACCGTCACCATCTTGATTAGGTGGTACAGGGTTCATTCCGCAGACGGCGTAGAATAAATAATAATGTGAACGTGGATTATAACCTCACTTTGTGTGCACTGATTACAATTCAATTAATCAAATCTTATCAGTAAACCGACAGTTTCGTTTTGAAGATGTGAACTGTACGGCGTTCTTCTTCTCGTTCTGTTAGTAATTCTGTTTTTTTTTATTTTATGAAGTGGTGAGACGAGCTGGACGCCCTCCTGATGGTTAGAGAAACGCCAGCCCATAACTAATGTAGTGCAGACTTGCTTCGGGCAGGGGTGCACTACACCGACGCTCCCCACTTTGAGTCATAAGATGTTAAGACTCATTGGC
>DWAJ01005634.1:0-11278 GCA_018238005.1 Eurema mandarina | reverse complement strand
GAAATAATTATAACTTTATTCAATTAAAACTGATAATCAAATCTTAGTTACAAGATCGTTTGACGGAATCGTTAAGATTACCCTTACCTTAGGATTACCTTGAAATCCTTTTAACAGGAATTCGTCGCCAAATGGTATTCCTCTAAGTTTTAATAAAATATCTTATTTCTTAAGATTTTTATTCATTATTTCTGGAGAGAGACAAAACATTAGAGCTGATCAGATACAAAATAAATGATTGCAACAGTATAGCCCAACACATTTTATTAAATTTATCTATCAATAAAATAATGAAAAAGGAGAAATGTCTCGATACAAATATGACTGATTATAAAAACTTCTGTTTTAAGTAGAAATTATCATATATGTACCTACATATAATTTAAATAAACATAAAACAATAAAAACATAATATTCATTATGTGGTAAATTAGTTTTCAACTTATTCATTATGGAACTATTTCCTACAGTATGGAATTTTGTATGACGAGATGATCTTCTTGAACAGACTGGCTGGCTTCTAACAAGACCAGATCCTGTAATAAAAAGACTACTGTCATGCAGCTCCTCATCAGCGCGAGAGGAGCGTTATCAACATGCTGTTATCAGCTGGCAATGCGGCAGATTTCGTAAATGGCATGTCATAAGTTTGGCAGTTTGTTCGCGTTCGTCACCGGGCTGGCGGTGAATGGGCGCGTCATGGGCAGCAAGCAGACGGCGTCTCGGATCAGCACTAATTTTACCATCTGGCTCGTACGCACCACTAAGTTTAGCTGCCCCGAAGATAGCCGGTCCACGACCCATCGCGCATAAACTTTTCACAATTAGACTATTATTTTTGGTAGCAAAGTCAGTCGGTCGATTATTAATAGAGGCTTTTCCGAGTTTATATTCGTTACGTGTGTTGTGGTGTTAACTTTTAGTGAATTTATACATAGACGCTTATAAATAGGATGTGCTGCGTCTGACGGACGGGGGAACACCTTCCTGAAATATCGTACTACGGCCGGTGGTTTGCGTGTTTTCCGACGTATTGGTAAATGATTATTTATACATTGCAAGCGTGCGATTCCGCGGCGCAGGCAAGAGGTGGCGCTACGCTACCGGCGCTCTCTTGGCCGCTACGTAGGCCGCTTAGAGCGCCAGCGCGCCCTTCTACGCAATGTTGCAATAGATGTGTTCTAGAATTACAAAAGAAATTGTCAGGAAAACTTTATCTTCCGACTCCTATTATGAACGAGATCTTCAACTATCATGTATGACAACTACAATTATGTACTTAGCATAGTATATTGGAGTACTTTCTTGAAGTAATGACAGCCAAATTTAACCAAACGCATTTGTATTCAGCAATCTAGGAAACCATTTTAGAGCGTAGCGTACAGTACAGTACTTAAAAATCAATTAAACGCACAAAAATAGCTTTGATTAAAATTTCATATCCAGAATGCAAAATGCAGATGATATGAAATAAACGGACTCATTTATAAATCATCAAGTTTATGAAGAGAGGTAGGCGTCAAAACCATTATGACACGGAGTACGGAGTGCATTGGAGAGGAGGGGGTGGACCTCCCCGCCAGACGGGATATTTTCGTCTGCCCGTCAATTTGAATTAGCAAGCATGGAGCCGGATCGCTAATGGCCGTATTGTAACGTACCTATATGTCATTGTATACCTGTATATACGGGTATACAGTAATGTATTTAAGCGGAGAACACTGATGTAGTGTAGGTATAAATGGTTAACCTACAATGACAATTATTAAAGACTTATCAATCGTTTGTTAAGTTCAAGGCAGCTTCCGTTGGGTGCAATTTTTTTTACTGTCAACTTTTGTTTTGTTTTTTTTTCCTCTCTATCCAATCTTAGTTTAGTCAAAAAACAGAATCGTTTAACACTTTGCCTTAGGGATATTATTCGATTTTAGATTTCTATTGATTTGTCATTTTGCATATTTTTTTATCAATACAATTTGTTACCTAATTTAAATTTAATCTTTGAGTTCAAATTTCGTAACGTCACGACTTTAAACACGGAGCAAGTCAGACCAAAACAAGAAACAAAAACGTGTTCCTGTGACGGTAGTAAAAAAAATGGGCCGTGACAGGAAGCAAAGGCGGTGGGCAGAAAAACACTGCGGTCACTGACCCCCCGGCGGTATGGCAACGGCCTAATTACATCCGTTACGTTTCCAAATCAAAGCTTAGGATTTTATTTTCTACGTGTGATTTCTATGGTTGAGATTTGACGAGTGATCCGAGAGACGTTAAAAAATTCTTTTAGTATGTCAATTTTCAGTACGTATGAGATGTGGTTATTTCTTTGATATTCATGAATATTTGTTAAGGAATCGATTATCCGATTTTATTTTGTAATAATATAAAGATTTAAATTTATAATTTCATTCATGTTTGAGTATTCCTTCCAAATATATTTACATAGGTTTATAAACATAAACAATAAATGAAAACAAAGTACTTAAAGAGAGTAATTTGCCTGTACGTAAATAAATGACTTTTTTTACTATAATATAAAGTAGGACCGACACTATAAAATTCAAATTTGAAGATAAATCGTTTTTACATACCTGGTGACAGCAACAAACACACATGAAATCCATTTTCACGGGGAGTGCATTATATAATAATTATTTCTCCCCCGACGCATGCGCTCGCGCAGCTGGTACCAGGATAGCAGGGGACGGGAGGAGTTTTTCAGCCGTCACTCTATGGATTTGACACACCTGTTAATAAGTTACTTTATGAGTTAGAAAAACATTGTGTTATACTTTATTTAAAGCAGTTTTTTTAAGTGAAACTTCTTTAGAATCGTTGTGATTTCAAACTGAGTGCAACGGAAGAAACGACAGGTGAGAGACGCAAATACAAAACTATGAGACAGAAATTATATTTTTCTTTTTTTTTCTAATGTCATATTTATTTTATTAAACAAATAAACTTTGTTATTATCCTATCCTTGTTATATACTTATATACTCATCTCATTCCTTTGTCAATTTACAGGAGTTTCACTTCTATAGTGTGTGAATTACATACACACTTTATTTTTGATTGTGGTTGTTTGGAAAGGTAAAACTTAAGGTACTTAAAAAGAAGTTGTTTCTACTAATAAATTGAACATTTTATAAATTATAAAGCAGTCTATAACTGGAAGGAAACCTTGGAAGTTTCTTTCAGAGAATAAACGACGATCAATGCAATGTTACTTCCTTAGATTTTGCATTTTATTAGTATTTATACATTTATATATGTATCTTCTGAATTCACGGAATCGATTTTACCATGACAACACAAAAATATAATGAAATAGACAAACATTTACACCTCTAATATAAAAAAAAAACTAGCCGACCCGTGCACACTTCGTTGGGACTTGGGCATAATACTAACAATACTTTTTTTTATAGCCTATGACACTCAGCAATAATGTGGCTTTCTATTAGTGAAAAAAATTTTAAAATCGGTTCAGTAGATCCCGAAATTAGCCCTTATAATTTAACAAACTCACAAACTTTACTTTTTATTAGTATAGTTAAATAACGTTACATCCTATGTAATTAGATCAAATCATAATAAGAAGGAATGCTACATTTAAAGTAATATAATTTCCAACCGCCTTAAGCAATGACAAAGTACGTGGAATTTGTATAATTGGCATAATTGTTTGTTAAATGGTATTTACTTGCAATATCATAGCGAAATAGACGGAATCGTATATCGCCATCTAATTATTGTGGGCATTATTATAGGTTCGCTACTACCGCTTCATCATTATTTACTGTTTGACTTAGAGCGATAATTACATATAAGGAATCATATTATAGTTTCATAGTCATAATATATTAAGTTAAGTTTTAATTAGAATGCGTAACCATTTTTATCAACAACAAAGGGAACGAGAGGGAACAAAGTCGACTTGTTTCAATTTTAATATCTATAATACAAAATTTACGTAATATTGTGGATATTTATCTAAATTTAAATTCTATGTTCAAAATTCAGAATCAGTCAAACAATTGCCAGTTCATAATTTAAAATGTCAACGTTCGAAATTCAAAATCAGTTTTGAATTTCGAGAAAAAATAAAACAGCCCGCCATCTGAGAAGTCAGTTCCCCTTCAGTTTCCGCCGCGACACCTGCGCGCACGCATCCGACCCGAGTTATGGCTTTTTAATATTCTTCCACAGTTTACAGTAATGGTGTTTTAAGTTCCAAGCGTTGAAAGAACGGCAATATATCATACTAGTTACTGAACGTAGACTTAATGAAGCTCTTAGACTTTGAGATTTATTTAAATTATTACATTTCCTAGTTTGATGTACTTACATTCTATAAATCGTTCTATAAATCTTTGGAATTCTTTACCTATCAACATTAAAAAAGCACAAACTATAGATACTTTTGACAAACTTGTCAAAAAACACTTTTTATCTCTTTGATCTATAACTTTGCATGTGTATATATTTTTATATATATGTATTTATGAGTATGTAGTATATCTGTTCATGTATTTGTTTAGGTATATATCCCAATATGTATTTATTTATCGTTTATTTTTACACCACCTTTTACTACTCACTCTTTCTAGCTTTTCCTCGGTCTCAGGTTGTCTGGGAGAGATCACTTTAGTGATAAGACCACCTTTTGTACTGTTTTTCTTTCTCTTGCTGTTTTTAATGTTATTTTTTCTTATTTTGGTGTGCAATAAAGTGTATTTATTATTATTATTATTATTTCAGAATGCTATCATTGTACTAATGTAGTTTGTATTTAGTTTTTTATGATAAATAAATAGATATTTGATCTTGCCTGATCACTAGCGAAAATTCGGTCTTTAAGGTGAAGCTAACCTTACCCATATAACGGCAGCATAATATTGGTAAAAAAATCTAATTAAAAAAAGGCTAAAATTTATCTAAATCATAAATTACGAAGATGAATTTCTTCTCTTTTACTGTAAATTTACGATCCTTTATTATAGAAAATTTCATTAGGTATTTCAAACCCGGTACAATGAAAAAAACTTTAAGAAGCTCTTTGTTTTGCCCTGCTAATGATATCATTAAGAGCTCCAATCTTTAAATAGCGATTTGCATTTACTATGAAAGAAAAATCACGGTGCATTGAGGAAGGAAGTTAAAAGATCAATCTAGAAACAGTTATTGCGCTTCTAAGTTCTGTACTGAAAGGGCATAATAATTATTCCTATATTCTTGTTAATATATTTTATAGATAATTAATAAATATGACTCATAATTGACGTGAAAATATCAGATTACGTGACTATTTAGTAAAAAAGCAGGAGAGAAAAGGCAATTGTCATTTGTTAGATTAGTAGCGGATGCTACTAATTTGCCTGAATCACGCTTATGATTTTTACTCAACGCTCTATTATATACGACAGGACATATTTCTGAAACCATTGCTTTTAAACGGTTAGCCAATCGATGGTACAGCAGATCGATTCTCCCTTTGGTTCTAGAGAATGTTACTTCCTATCCGGCTCAGCGCTGAAAGTTTCTAGGGAGAAACTGGATGAAGGTTATTTCTATGTCTTATTGAATAACTTAATGCTACTAAGAACGCCACAATGACGGACCATATAGACTTTTCGAGAAAATTGATTTGCGGTTGATTCCACCATTAAAGCGAGATGCACGCCAGTCGCAAAGCGTTCCGCAAACAAGCCGGTTCAGCTGCATACATTATTCAGGCCTAGCTAAGTGGCAAAGCATCAACCTACTACTGCGATATATTATTCAGCGCTTGGCCTGACACGTCGTCGCCTCCCCCACCACCGGGCCGTCAGTCCCGCTTCCAATTATGCACGCGTGTCAGATCCACTTAGCTGACCCTTAGACCTATTGGCCTTTTATTTTCGTGTTTTGCTGATACAGGTTAGGATTGCAAGGTCGGTGGTGTATGCGGTAGCCCATCGTTCAAATGCGTGGTTGAATGTGCATTTTTAATTTTTTTTTGGTTGAGAAAATTAAATATTTTTTTTATTTTTCAATTTCTATTGCTATCGTTCTCAGTATATTATTGCACTGATTATAAATTAGAAAACCAGAAAATTGTTACGGATACACTTAAGAAATATTCAACTGGACATTGATTTTTTCTTCTAAGTATTTTTTACGACATCCTACATTTCTCTTTCTTAACGAGACATGTATTATTTAGTATATTAAAATGACAAAACACTTTAGAAGGATTACAACTATGAATTATTAAATACAAAGCTGAGAAAGATTGCAATACTTAATCAGATGATGATGATCAAGAAGTAGCAATACAAAGTAAAAGTTAAAATATTATAATCACTACTTAATATTCACTTAATTAATTAATTAATCAATTTACAAAAATAAAAATTTTCAAACAACAAAAAGCGTACTTACCATTCAACATTCAACAAAAGCAAACAAAATGTTTTAATAAAATGACACCGGACAGTTTTTATTGAATAGCAATGCATAAAAGCTCCTATTCCTGGACACCGGAACACAGAAAACCGCTTAACCTGGTAGTATATTAATGAAAATTGAACGACATCCGATGTTACACTCGACTAATATAGACCTTTCGCTTCTAGCCTAGAAATCTGGGACAAGATATTTCGGTACTGAATTCTGCAACTCGTGCATTAATTGCTTATATTAGCGATTAAAAGAAAATGTCAGTGTCAGTGTCTATTTAACTAATTAGGTCGCACAGATATATCTAATATGAAAAAGATCTAATTCTATGAAGAGAGTTACATATTGATGATCGACTGCACTAAATTGGATGATTGTTTTTTTTCGAGTTTTTTGGCAGAAGAATGTTTTCATAATGTAACATAACAACAATAACAAAAACTGAATACTACTTGAAGCAATAGGTTAATATTTACTATATTTTTCTTTGCTCCATGTTTTTTTTACGTTTACTGTTGCCAATTTGAGAGGATTATTCAAACGTCGCCTGTTGATGTTGGATGCATTTTATATCCAGTTAAGTTGCTAGGACGAATTGTTAATACAATTTTTATGGCTTAAGGACATGCGGATGAATGTCCCATGTAAGCCACACCGACAAGATGCAGTTTTTTTGGACCACGCTGCCAAGTAGGACCCAATTTAATAAAAAATAGGCTTTTTGGAATATACATGGCGAGCTTGTCCCAATTTAAAACGTCATGGTATTAAAAAAAACTATTAGGTCTACAAAAGTTACTCAAATCCTGAAAGGTTTTTATAAAAAAGGTTACAAAATATGGAATATCAGTGTGTGTGTATAATAACAATAAAAACGTTAGGAAGTTTTATTTCCTATAGATACTTAAATACATCTACGTAGGTATGTATAAAGTAAGAATTGTATAATTTTTTTAATGTATTAAAATTTCATAAAAGCCCAGAAACGTGAGAAATTGATACGTTGCGAACGGAGTCTTTAATTTTGTCCGTTCATAATGCAAAATTGTACCCGTATTATACTTATTGATATCATGAATCGTCGTAATAATGCGTCATTGTGTCGTGTGACAGGGAAAAGGACGAGCGATAAAAATAAAGGAAAAATACCGAGTAATTCATGGATAATTGTGTTAAACAGTCGGTTTGATATTTTCAATTTTTATAATTCCTTTTAACATTTATGACATCATTTTATAAAGTTTCTTTTTTTATATAATCTTTTTGCATATGTTTAAAGAAATAATAAGTATTCTTCATACTACTAAAATATATATGCGAAAGTATCCATTGTAATGAAATCTGATATACAAATAGGCTAGTCTGAGAAAGGACAAAGCTACTTTTAAAACGGAAAAAAAGGGTTTTCGGACGGAGTCGCAGGCAACAGCCAATATTATTTAAATCACGATGTTGAACCAGGAAGCCATAACAGGAGTGTGGGAATGATCCTCTAGGTTTCAAGATAATTCTGATACATGTTTACCTACTTTATTATAACTTGTAACATTATATTAATTCTGCAAAAACCAATTTATGACTCCAGTATAAAATTACAATCAGAGCTTTTGATATACTGAGTTAAATATAGGTAAAGTTAAGGTTTAGCGTGCTGATTCTGGTTTTGCTGAACATGAAAATATTTAAATAATTATATGCCATATTTTTTGTGACTGTCATAGGCTATATATGAACAAATTTACATCGGGCTTGAAGTGAGAAAATTGGGGGTCGTTTATAGAAAAATACGTCTTTCTGAAATTTCTTCTTTTTCTACAATTAACGCAATTCACAAAAGAAATTTAAATCTGTATTTTTAAGAACTGTAATGTTAGTTTACGGCCACGGACTTAAAATAAATATTGACCGGAAATAATTATTTATTCATTCATCTATCTATTATTGATTTTAATTCTTCAGAAACCGCGCGCAGTAATTGCTAATTTGCCTACACAGTACTAGGCTTGCATAAGCACGTCACACGTGCGTCATCGCCCGGTAATCTGAAAACATAATTCCTGTACCAACATGCAGCAGAATATCGACCGGAATCAACGTTTAAAGTATAATCCACTGGATTATTGGTTCTAGAATGTTCCGAATATAGCGACCAATTACTCTCAGAAGCTAAGATTAAGCCTCGGAAGCACTCAAACCGACTTGTGTTCATTTCTCTGAAAGCATGTCGATCCGAGCCAGTGTGGTTTTATAATTCATTGGCTAGATTTCGAACAAGCAATTTTTCTACGCTGTGACAGGTTGACGGTGGGTAGAAATCAAAGGCGTTCTCTTAGACAATGATAAGCCATGGCATGTTTCAATGAAAATGTACAACTATTTGGACGTGATGGCTTTGTTTAAATGTTATTGTTGTTCTGTTCAATATTCCCGGTTCTATAACTACTTTAAAGGAAAATGACAAGTTTAGGATCTTTTCAGTAATTTAAAGGTTTAATTAAAAGGTACACAATAAAATAATGAGTAATAATACCTTCCTTGTTTTTTTAATAAACAATGTGCGTTAAGTCGACTTGAAGTATATTAAGACATGCAACATTACAACTCTTCTTATCACTGAAAGATCGTATTTCCTGAATTGAAAACAATCGTTTTTGATATTTATAAAAGTATATTTTGCTCTAGTGTTAGGGTACTTACGAGTATTTATAGAATCTTCAAGTGTTTTAGATAGGTTATCAATGGACCTAGGGGAAAGGACCATGGGTTATACCAATAAAAACTCCAAAGACCTTGTAAATTACCCACAGTTATATCTGATAAGCTTTCACTATGATAAATTCTCGAGCACGCTCGTCATTTTTTATGAATAAGAATATCCATTTTTTTTACATACAACATACAAGTTAAAGATAACCCATATGTAAATGTAGACATTACGTAATGTATAGTATAATTTGTCCCTATTTTTCTCCAAATTCGTCCCAGACATCCTCGAACTTGGCTAACTCGATACACGAATAACTAAATTTACACGTATATTTTAGTGTCCGATGTTTTCAACCGGATATTTAGAGATTCGGTCAAGGATCAGCCTTCTATATTCGTTCTGGACTATAAATGTGTCGATTTAAAATAGTCTTTATTGTTGTTTATTTACTTCCTATCCGAATCCGAATTTCGTATCCGAATCTGCTTGAAATAAGGAGGAAGAAAGGGACGAATTGGCTACGAATTAAAATTGTGCTTCCGAAATGTAGTTGAATTGATTTTTCTTAGAAAATCGAGTAAGAAATTTACGTTAGGTAACAATAGAAAGGCTATTCAATTAAATATAAGTATTGAAATTAATTGTACTTCCGAAATATTATAGAAAATTTGAGCTTTTTAGAAATTAAGTGATAAATAAATTTACGTAAGATAACAATAATAATAAGGCAATTCAATAAAATGAGTATACGATGGTCGTTCGTCGTTATGGGAAAACAAATTATAATTCCGATAGTATATAGTACTATTAAATACAATTATTACATGTAAGCATATTAATTATAATTTTAATAGGTAGATCGAGTACTTAGCTATTAAAATAATTATAAGGTATCTATAGTATAGACTAGATTAGAAATTTAATCACCGTTTAATCGCTTCTTAGTATTAAGAGCTTACTTTATGAATTTCTTTTGTAGCTTTATTTTATACTTAGGATATAATCAAGATATTTTAATAAATTATACGACACTAGCTTTGTCCCGCGGTTTTGTCTGCGTTAAATCCCTTCTTGTTAGTATATTTTTTTGAGTGAGGTAACCAATGATATTATAAAATAGACATGTTATACCCATACAAATTAACCGAAAAAAGTGTTCCGCAGAGCAGGGGCAGCACACATACATACAAGTCAAAACGAGAGAAAAGAGATAAGTATAATAAAACCAACAAGAAAAAAAGAGATACCTAGTTTTTTATCAGTTGCGCGTGAATGCACCGGCAACCAATCACCTAAATGTAAGACGTCCTAATTAGGATGTTTTTGCGTCTACAAAATTTTGCGCTTATAACGTATCTATTTGATATAATAGTATTGGAGATAACGTAATACTGTATGTAACATATAATTATGTTTTAATATTTGTAGTAAAAGAAATATAGTTCATTAAATCCAGAGAATACACTACAAAGTCATAAAATGACGATGTTTTATTGTTTGTATAGTAGATGAAAAAATAGGAAATATCATATTAATATAAAATCAAATAATTATAAATTTCTTGACTTTAAGTCAACGACATGTCACGTAAACCGAAAAAGAATATTATAATGAATCATTTATCGACTATTCCTTTAAATGTTTAATATATAAATGCCTTATAAGATAAATAATTAACACCGAATATTGATATTTACAAATAAAAAAAATCTATAGACCTGATAACCTAGAAATTTGACCTTAAAATATTGACGATAAGCAAGGCCCCAAGACATGTAAAACTCAAAAATCGTGTATTTGAGTCATATGTCCAAAAATTGCAGAAAATATGTCGCCGGCACCTCGTCAAATTAGCTGTTTCATCAAGAGACCATTTTTGTTCCATTAAGTTTGTACCATTCTATTAAGTTTGTTTATTAAAAATGTAGCTAAAATTTATTTGCTAAAAGTTTAAATGATCTGGCCCTAACTGCACGCGTCGCTCTTTGCGTATTGGCGGAAGATAAGATTTACGAAACATATATACATATATGTTATCGATAATAATCTTTTGCCTAGCTGTTAGTCAACTGGGTGAATATCATCTAAATATCAATATATGTCATGTATGTCAGGCTAAGCTTGTTAG